>JAUUDW010107095.1:0-15589 GCA_032361385.1 Panulirus guttatus
AGATGCCTAGTTGTTTATTCTAGCATTTTACTCTAATCAATTACCATTGGGCTGGATCACAATGGCAGCACTGCCTGCCCTCCCAGTGGCAGAGTCGCGAGAGCAGTCAGTATATATGTACTGGGCCATGTTATTGTCAGTCTGTAGCTTCATTATATGTTCAAGAGCACTGGTTTTGGCTAAGTGTTGAAGGTGAAGATTATCAGTAATTAGATTCTTGGGAGGATAAGTAGGTGTAGTGAAGTCAAAGGAAGTTGTCTGCAAGGGAGGCAGGGAATGCTGCTGCTTCCTAATTTTATACAAATTCTGTACTCCAAACATTGTCATGTGGCTGGCTATTATTTGGATCCACTCTTTAGAGACAACACTATCTGGATCACCACGTAGAAGTTTCAGTCCTATCATATGACTGATTTCAAGTACTTTGTCTTCAATGCTGGGGATACGATGTTCTTTCTGCATGTTGAGTACTTCAGCGGACTTCGGGCAACCAAGTGTGATTCTTAAGGCTTTATTTTGCATTCTCTTAAGTCTGTTGATACCTTTGCCGTTTTGTAGGACCAAAACTGGTGCGTGGTAATCTATTAGAGTCCTAATATACGCTAATTAGTCATTTTAACAATGTTGATATTTGCATCATAATTAGGGTTGTACCCTGCAAGAGCCTTGAGAGCGCTGAGTCTGTCTGTGCATTGTCGATTTACATCAGTGTCCCAAATATCCCGGGTCCGTGTCAATGGTGGACCGGGATCTGGTACCCACACATACAGGAGTCTGCTGATGAGCCAGCCAAGGGGCGGGCGGCACAGTCGCGACGCTCCCAGGACTAATCCTCGCCCGGTTATATCTTGACGGTGGCCATTAATCAGGTAATTAAGCATGCGAGGCCAGGCACGGCTGCCGAGGAGGGAGGCCATCTCCAACCCTTCCCCACGCCAACACCAGCGGCCGACACGCTACGGAAACCACCCAACCCTTCCACTTCTGCCGAGATACTGATCAATTATGCGTCATTCTCAACCGCTAACACATCAGATAACTGACCAACAAAAACAAGTTTGTCTACACAGAAAAGACCTGAAGAAAAAAATCTTCAAAGACAACGCGAGATCCAATTCCACCGTATTTCTTGACTCATCAGTAGCTGTCTTATTGTGATACACCAAATCATTACATCCAGTAATATTACAACTTTATTCTTCTTTCCTCCTGTTGTTTAGTTATTGACTATTACTTTCTACATCACTCTACCTGGGCACATTAATGATAATATTTCTGAACCACTCTACCCGGACACATTAATAATAATGATATTTTGTTTACACTCTACCAGGACAAAGTAATAATAATAATATTTCTGTACCACTCTACCAGGGAACATTAATGATAACATGAGAATATTTCCAAGTATCCTGTGGAATATGACATATTGTGGCTTACTGGCCACCACCACGATAACTGCTCCTGTGTGGGGAGATCATATGTGTACCACCACGATACTTGCTCCTATGTGGGGAGATCACATGTGAACCACCACGATAACTGCTCCTGTGTGGGGAGAGCACATGTGTACCACCACGATTACTGTTCCTGTGTGGAGAGATCACATGTGTACCAAGTGTGGGGACTTCAGAAGTGTACCATCAAGACAGCATCACCGATGTGTCCAGATCAGAGGGTGTCGAGCAGGTTCATCACAGTCCTGGCAAGGCGTCCAAACTTAAAAGACTTAATTACAACTTTCGACATTGGCCCAAGTCTCGGACACGGCTGGTAACAAGCTTCATTTCCTCCCGTTTGCAGAAGCAAAAATCTACTTTACGAAACCAATCACAGTGACTTGCAGGTGTTTTCATTTCATAGACAGTGACGTTGTATGACTGTCGGGGAACGCAATTACCAATATTACCTAGAAGAAGTCAGAAAAAAAGTGGGTGGAGGGGAGGGGGGGGGTTACCATATAAGTTCCTCATACCCAAGGGGGCAAGAAACACACTAAAATGAAACCCAGATAAATTGAATCCAAATGCATTTTCTATACACGAACTAAACCCAATGGTAAAACAAACAGAGGCAACCAGAGCCATAACAACAGACGAGCTTGGGCAACTGATAACAACCGAAGAGAACCAAAGTCAATGGTGACAATAGAGGAAAACCACAGCCACTGGAACACAACAGAAGACAATCAGAGCCACTGGCAACACAAAAGACGAACCAGAGTCAGTGGTAGCAGAATTTCGGAATCAGAGCCGGTGGTAACAACAGAAGAGAACCAGAGCCACTGGTAACAGAACACAAGAGACTCACAGTCACTGGCAACAACAGACGAATCAAAGCCATTGGTAACACAAGAGAATAAAGACCTGCACTGGCCTCTCGCCAATGGACCGCCCGCTGTGATAACAACACTCTGGGAAACGGACGACAATTTTCCCTAATACCAAACTCTTGACTGCTGGGGCACTCGAGACAACGACTTCCAAACAATGAGACGGAAAATCTCAAAAGGTAAAACCGCAGGCAGACACAGATTAGTGCACCCTGGCAACAACAGAAGCAACAACCACCATCAGCAGCGCCACTCCTGAACCCATCTAAGATTTCAGAACTGATAAATCAATTTTGTGGTTGGTGCCGCCGGGGCCTCGGGCTGGACCCAGAGGAGAGGCCACACCAACGGGGCCGAGGTGGACCCCGATCAGTGCAGTTTTACGGGGCTATAAAATGGCTAGCTGATTTATTTATGGATCAGCAATTAACATAACTATGAAGGGTGAGGTGGCCGGGCTCCCTCCCCAGCACTGTTGGGTTTGTTTAGGTGATGAAGTACAGTGACGGGCTGGGCCATCCTGCCCTCACTGCTGTCTTCATTACTGTGAACGGTGAGGGCAGCACTGGCCCACTGGAGCTACTCCCCTCGACACTACATACAGTGAAAGCAGCACTGGCCCAAGGGAGCTGCTGCTTTCGACAGTGTAAACAGCGAAGGAAGCAGCAACCCACGGGAGCCATAACCTTCCTCATTATACAGTGCATGTCCTCGATGAGCTACAGCTATGCCCCACAACTTATAACTGTCTTAAGTAATACTTTACGAGCTGGTCAATCACTCGCAATAAACAAGGCAGAAAGAAGTTCCCCTCCCTCCATTATTTCATTCTTGCCTTCGTACAACACGATCCACCCCTAGCACAACTAAACAACACAGGGAGTTAAATAACTACCTTGGACAGCTTTATTACTGACCGCTAATAAGCCTGCATATATATCGTCACATCTGAGAGAAGCACTAACTCTGGAACGCCTTTAAGACTGACAGACAGCCATCAAACTTCCTAACCCCGTAGAAACTTCATCCTCGATGTGCATTAGGATACTACGAGCACGAGTAACTAAACAATGATATGCGGTGAGTTTCTCTCCTTGAGCACAACGGTACGATCAGAGAGCACGAGGGTACGATCTGTGAGCACGACGGTGCATCACTCGGTTGAGGTGGTGTCCTGGTATATGACCTGACCCTTGACCCTTAGAAGTTTGCGTCAGCATATCCATGGATGATCGTTAAGCGAGGAGGGTCATTTCTCACACCATCTCTGTGCGGGGGTCCACATCCTTTACATCTCCCCTCCACTCCCCCTGCTGTTACACTTTAGGGCCTTTCCCTGTCTTAGAAAATCCTATAAAAAATAATGATTTTTTTTTTATAAAATTTGTATCTTTTTTCTAGTTACATTCACCAAAAAATTGGTTACAAAATATAACTTTCTGGCCTTATGAAAGTGTTGCGGGCAGAGAGTGTATGCAGCTCACACAGTTGTTCGTCCTTCCTCCAGCTGCTGGATGAACGGGCACCAACTTGGCCTGGTGAATACCTAAGGGGAAAGGGCAACCAGCTTTGCCAAGCCTTGCCAATCAACTGCCTCTAACTCGGCTCTCAGTTCTCCAGGATTGCCCAATTCCAGGGACTTGGGTCTTACAGACAGGTAGTATGTCGGAGACGGCGACCATCCTGGGTAGTGCTACCCTTCCGATTTAGTAGTCTCTAAAGTACTGCCAGAAACTATCTAACAACCTTCGTGACAGAACTGCTGGCCTTCCTTTCCATTTCACTCTAACTAAGTTACCAGGTTAGTCTCAACATTTCTCTATATCAACAATTAGTGTGTCCTATTCACTTTTTACTTGATGTTTTCCCATCCTTTACGCTATCCTCCCTCGTCTCATCATCTACCTCAAAGTAAAAAAATGGAAGAGTCCAGCAAGCTTACAGTTCCTAGTTCCTGGGGAGCAAAGAATCTCTCCAGTCCCGCCTGTCTCTGCTGCTAACGAGAGGGAGGGCTCTGGTGGTAGAAGTACAGGCCCTTGTCTCTCAAACAAACCTGACCTATTTCCATCTTACTTTACCAAAAGTCGAGCTTTCTACTCACTTTTCTTCTGTTGAACATCATTAGGCTAGCAACCCTCCAAAAAGCTCCCTTGGAAGCACTAATGTATTACAATGTTTTCACTAATCCCTTTCTCATCTCGAACTCACGATTCTGCCTCAGATGAAGAGCTTGTGGTTCTTACAACACTAAAACGCCTGCAGCACGCACTATGAACATTTAACCTCAATGACTGAGGAATTGTCCTCCAACCACCGTGCGGATATAATCAGGTTTACCGAGCAATTACGAGAGAATACCTGAAATCCATCTCATGACAGGACCGAAGCTCCTGCGCGCTGATCCAAGTAATACTGTCTCGAGAGAGCTGATACAGCGTATACGTTAGTGTAAACAAATCCAAAAAATAGGCACACACATGGTACTGTCTGGAGTATATTACTTGTACAACATAAGGACGCAACAGCCCTTCCCACCTCCCTGGCAGACACCTGCCTCTGACATCACCATGTCTACTTATGCACCTAAAAACTAATTACTCGTTATCTTTGCCTTCAACATTTTGCTAAAGCAAGTGCTACTGAACACATACAGAGACTCCTTACTGGAATTAACGGAATTAACACACATCTGACCATCTATACTGACGGCTCTCTGAAATCTGCCACTGGGAAGGCTGGGAAATGCTGCCAATGTAACCCAGCCTTATGGAAACAGATTTGTGAAAAATACTAGGATAAATGAGTAGACATCTACCCTCTATAAGCTAAACTGTTCGCCAAACTCGTCGCTCTTGAGCATCGCAAACTTCAACCACAGACAGTTTAATTACCTCTGATGCTCTATTTCTTGCTATTTGCCCAGAATGTAACATGCATGTCTCTGAAGACAGTTAGAGATATGTCTGCTTTAGTAGTTGAGGAATTTGAAATCAATTTGTTAGGGATTCCCACTTATATAGGCCTCCGAAAGCGAAATAAATTTACTGTTTCAGCCAAGCTTACATTAGATAAAGAGGCTGTTGAACACAACACTGGGTAGTTAATTAATAGTCTAAAACCGGTACTGAAGTAAGAACTAACTGAAGCAAGTCAACGAGTGCGAAAAGACACAAGTAATGCATTTGCCGTTGCAAAGAAATGAGTCTAATAAATATGTGTATGGAATAATTAACGAGATCAGACTACAAGAAGACATTGCAATATATATTAAGGCTTTGTTGTGGGTACTAGCAGTGCCTTAACCTGTATGGAAATATCAGTCATGTGAATTGCAATGCGTGTGGCCCAAAGGATAGTCATACACTAAAACACAATTTTTCAGATTGTGAAAAACAGAACCTTTTAGGGACAGGTCCATACACCTCAGCAAGAAATGGCACAACTTATTTTTGATAAAAAGAAACCTGATATTCTGAGACTGTAGTAAATTTTTTGAATTTACTAAACAAGTTTACAATATGTAAGACTACCAGATTATATAAAGAATCAACTTTGTAAAATCTAATTTCCGGCCACTGAGGTCTGACAAAGACTTCAATTACTTCCGAAGTCTTTGAGTATCTCAACTAAATTTCTCCCCTGTCATCAGCAGTGCTTTGTGAAGATGATATCAATGGATAACCTACACTGTCTTGCTAATGTCTGGTCATCCTCCCTTGGAAACTTAGAGAAAACATTTCTGGTAGTCCCTGACACATCGACGCATCAAATGCTACTGACATGGTGTAGCATCTGGGTCAGATCTCCGAGCTCTCATCGTTTACCTTTTCCTCCTCCAGTCTATTGTCTCATACACAGACTCCTCTCTGGCAGATTTATCTCCCTTAAAGGTTGATGGATCAACCTCTCGCTTATTCCTTATCAAGAGCCGTACCCCCAAGGCTTCTGTCTCCTACCTCTTCATACTTTTTATCATCGATATCTTTTTTTCAACAGATTACCAAACGCTCTCATTCGCCGACGACTTAACGCTGTACTCCTCCAACTGTTTTGAATACGCTCCAAATAAGTTTCTTCTTACCACAGTTATCTCTATAAACGTAGATTCAGACAGGATTTCCTGAATGAGTTGATTTTTATGCCTCTGATACCCAGTTTCTTCCATTCATCACTCTAAAATCCCTTAACATTTCATTTCTCGATGACCAAATGAATCTACCACTCCACACAATACATTTGATCAATCTTGGAAACCCTTTATTGCATAAACAGTGAAGTGTGCGTCTAAGAAACTGGGGGTCACGTCTAGATGCTAAAAATCTTCTCTTCTGAACAGCTGCCCGATCATGTAGAGTTTCTAGCTCTATATATTTCACAAAGTCTAAAGCAATCCCACTGATCACCCCCTTCCAATATGACCTGAAAACATGACCCACTTGCCCTACGCACCACCAACGTGTTTCTTTCCCTCCTCTACAGAGATTACTCCGGTTTCTGCTCCCGAAAACCGGTTGCTTGTGTGCCCGTAAGCAAGGCTGTCGCTGCCGTTGGCAACCTGACGGTGAGATGCTGTTATGACTTTTGATGTCACTTTCTTTTCTTACACCCCTAAATTCTGGTATTCTTTAGTCACATTTTCCTTTTATTTTAGCTGAGACGGCACGGGCAACTAAATGCCCTAATCAAGGCCATCTCATTAATACTATAAGCGCAAGCCAGGTACCCAATTTGTCGACCAACCCCTAGGGGAGGATGAACAGCTAGGATGACTGCGGATTCGAGCCTATGCGCTCGATCCCGGCCAGCCCGTGAAGGCATCACAGTCGGCAACGCTAGCCAGCATCTTTCCCAATACATATGACCTCCCCTTTTTAAGAGGTAAATTTTCACCCTAAAATATTTTTTTTTCTCTCCTACCTCTCCTTCTTTTAATCTTTTCAGTCCATTTGAGGTAAAATTCAAGGCCAGTCCCAAATGAGGCTTGTTCCTGATCATTCCCCTCGGCATTAAAAAACAAAAAACACCCTTTCGATATTTGAGCTCTTATGAAAACGCAGATTGCTATGACCAGAACAAGACTTCCGACCGGGATGGAAGAAGGTTGTATGATACAGCGGCAGTGGACGCTGGTAGCACCTAATGCATCGCGGACATGACACATTGCCTGGCGACGACACAAAGTATCAGTCCTCATAGTAGCCAAGAAGAGGCCGAGACATACGTGTGCAGCAGCAAACGTTTGCTACGAAGGTGTGTCGGTCGTGAGTCAAGATAGTTTTCATGCATGTTATCCTTTACCGCCGAGGAAAACGGAGACGAACGTAGCTTGGGAAGACCAGGGAACAGAGATGCTAACCAGAGTACAGCACACTTGACAAGTTATTAGCGACAGGAAGAGAAAATTCTGTGGGATTTCATGGGGGATGACGGGTTCCTATACACCACCATCGTTGCGATGGCGCTGGTACGATGACTTTCTGGATATTGTTCTATGAATCACATTTTCTCACTGGCAACGATAGTAATGCAACAGTATGCAATCCCGAGACAAGCGTATGCCTGTTATATGGAGATGGATGTAGCCACGACTAGACTAAACACTTTGATTTAGGAGAAAAAGGGAACTGGCAAGTATCCGCGCACTACAGATGCCACTGACCTTCAGGTTCGTCGCGCAAACCATCCAGCGAACAGAAAAAGGAAGGGACACAAGTCCTGTTGACTCTTCTGCCAGCAACTCCATAAAGATGGCGTACTTCACCATGATAAGTCCAGAATATAATCCGCCCCAAAGACTTATCTCATACTGGTAACACGTGGCTGTAAACACATAACTGGAATCTGTACTCTGTGCCTGCTTCAGAAAAGACCCCAAGACCAACTACGACGCTAAGGAATACTGAGGCTCTTGTGCACGCCAGACATCAGCTAGACAGACGGGGTGAGTATTCTACGGGTAACTCTTACTGGCGTGTTGTAGTCTGGAGCAGCGAACCTAACCGCAGCTCATGAGACCAAACTGGTTAATGACTCAGACGTCATCATTCATGAGCTATTGCAACTCATACTGAATATATCGACTAGGGTTCATTATAATTGATTTATTCTCTGTGTTCATTTGTATTGCAATTTAGCCTTATTTACGTCCCAGTTAATAAAGAGATAAGTGCATCATATTAAACATACAAACAACAAACGCATGAGTAAAATCCAGGAAAACTGAAACACGATGGTTTTCTACTAACAAAAAAAAATATTTTCGAGAAAAAAAATCACATGCGGGAATCTTTTTTCAGGTCCTGTTGTGAGGTGATGTTTTATTTCCATATTCATTGCATTATGCGGCCAACGTTACAAATAAATCAAGATATTTTTGAACTGTAAATTTGGCTTAGCCAAGAGTGGCCTTGGCAATGACTTTGGATGCCAAATATAGAATGCCATTCGCCATCTCACAATCATTGTTCTTTTGAGAAATATTTGAACACAGATGACAAGGGAAGCCATCATTTCCTCTTTCCATATGTTGGCTTGTGCGTCTTACGAGACACTCGCCATCAATCTGAATATCTGTGAAGCGCAGGGGATCGAACTAACGCTGTCAGTTACCGTCTGACGATGCAGACGGACATGTAACAACCAGACATCTAGGTGGACCACAACAGTCAGGAGCCAGGACAAGGTATCGGTGATGGTGTTTCAGGATGTCCATGGCTCAGGTAATGCAAGTCTGGCACGTCAGCAGACTCGACGTACTTTATAAATGTGAGGCAAATCGTCCCTAAAACAAAGAAGGTATGACTGCTTCAAAAGATGGCTATTCTTAGTCGCAGCGGCCATCTTGGACGGTGGTCGAGGTGACCACAAAAAAACAGGACACGTTATCACACAAGAATCATCCCTGTCGAGTTTGGTTTAAATCGACCCTGTGGTTTCAGGGAAGATTTTACGTAAACGCAAATACATATCAAGTTCACACAAATTCTGCCGGAACGTGAAAAGTTCAGACAGACAACGTATAGTTTTAGAAACAGCGGCTAACTTGGGGGGTCATCGAACACAGTTTTGAAAAGGGTCCACCTACGGGCCATCCCTACTCAGTTTGATCTAGATTGGTCCTGTAGTCTCAGAGACAGAAGTGTAGGAAGTTAACGGATGGAAAATCTTTCGTAATAGCAGCCATACTGGATGACGGTCACTGTCAATGGACACAGTGTTGATAAGGTAGCTTCCTAAAACCATCCCTGCCAAGTCTGGTTCAAACTGGCTCAGTAGTTTCAGAGGAAGGGGACGAAATGTGAAAGGTTGTAGGACCTGCGACAGACAATGGCAAAAGCTCACATAGCTTTTGACCAGCTAACCTTAAAAACGGATCATTCAGAAGGAACGAAGCAATACGAGTGTGGGCGGCCCAGTCACCGTGGGCGTGTGGCAAGCAGGTAGAGGTGGTGTGGTGTCTTCAAGTCCCCTCACACCACAATCAGACGACAACACCACACCGGCACCATCCGTCCCACGGCTCCGCAACCCACCACAACAAGGTCGTTACTCCGGAGGGTCTGAGACTCGTATGTTGCTAAGAGAACTTTATCGACTTGATCTGTTTTTCTCTCTTCCATCAGGGCAGAGGCCGCTCCACCAGCGTTAATTGACTGCCAGTTCGTCACAAGTCCACTAATTGGCGTCCCGCGGGAGAGCTGGGAGGCTGCGCGTAACCAGCTCCAGGCCACACCATACTCTGACACCGAGGGTTACTATGGTACTGGTCTGGTGTGGCGGAGGACCTCCACACCCTGTCAGGCTGACTGTGGCACTAGTCTGGTGTGGCGGAGAACCTCCACACCCTTACATGGGGTCCCGTAACCACTCTTCTCTACCAAGACTCCGAACCACTACCACAATGAAGAAATTCTCTCATTGTCTTAAAAAAGAATACCATACTATTCAGACTATACGTTGTTCATGTATCCATAATTCTATTCCTATACAGCAACAAAAAAATCAGCTCCTTATCAAACTCTATCACCCATGTCAGCAGTACAGTGGAAAATGTACAAAGAAGTAATGGATATAAATATGTTCACAGTTATATAATAACGGGGATCAAAATGAATGCGGAAATAGACATATTTACATGTTATGTGCACCAGTCATATAGAATCTATAAGGACAAGATGACAAGCCGTTACCTTTTCATGTATATATACACACGTATATTCACATATATTTTCCTCGTTCGCACATACACATACACATCCCAAAAACAGCACTAACACATCCATGTACAGGTACATTTTAGTATTTCACTGTCCTTCATCTTCTAAATCACGATTACGTACCATTGTCATTATCATTATAAATTATTATTATCATCAATAACATTATTATCATTACTATAATTATTATTATCATTAACATTATTCCAACACACACACACACACGCACAATCAACGTACGTGTGTGAGGCCCAGGCCAGTGTGTGGTCTCCTGTGCAGGTACAAGAGGTTAGGGCAGTACTTACAGGAGCTGTAGGGAGGTGAGGCCACCGAAGACGCCGGCAGCCAGCTCTGTGATCTTGTTGCCGTACAGCACCCTGCACACAGAGGACGAGTCTAGTCAGTACAGATAACCAGGTAAGTACAGTTGTGGCGGTGGTGATGTTGGTGGCTGTGGTAGTGATGCTGGTGGCTGTTGCGATGGTGTCAGTTACTACGGTGATAGTGGTGCAAGTGGTTGTGGTGTTAATGGCTGTGGTGATGCTGGTGTTGATGGTGGTAGTGGTGGCGGTGGTGACAAACGTGTCAGTAGGTGATAGTTGTGATGGTGGCGGTGCGAGCCGTGTAGAGTCGTGTCATTACTGGCATTAATATCTATGTATATATATATCAAAATAACTTCATGTCAAGAAATGTGTCATGTTTAATCACTACAAAAGAACATCAACTCCATAAAATCGGATAAATGGAAACCAAAGAAAAAACAGAAACAGGAAGGACTCGTGGCACTGAGCGACACTGACCCTGTGTCACCTAGAAATAGAGAGGGTGGGAAGAGATGAGACAAACTTGATAAGCTACCCTTTACACCTGGCCTTGGTCTCATGGCCAGCTTACCCTTTACATAAGTCCCACATCAAAACCTACGTCAAGGAAAGTGGATAACAAATATGTATAGAAAACGTAACACTTTTCCTTACAAGATTTCGAAATCCACCAGGAAAAAAGGCTAAAAGAAGAGGCATTTCAATATGAGCTCACAAAAGATAATACTGAGGGCGTCTTAGGTAAAGCCGAAACGGATATCAAGATACAATACGTAAAATTACAATTATCTGAGGATTAACTAGTTACAATTACACATACGAAAAAACATTACCACAAGAAGGGACTGGAAAGGCTTTTCCAGACTACAGAAAACTTCACGCAAGATCAAGACGAGGAAGGAAATGAACCTAGAAATATATCCGTGGAGAATAAGACAAAGGTGAGAGAAGGACTCTGAAGATGTAAAAATGTACGACAATTACCAAGGAAAAAGTGGATTACACAGGAACAGTAATTATGCGCGTGATGAAATAAAGAGAAGCAGCAGCAGCCAGACCAAGCCGGGCCAGGCCCGCAGAGACCACACGAATGCAAGAGCACACAAAAAAAAGATAATGTCAGGACGTCTCGAGCTGGGGTGTGGGATGATGACCAAAAGGTTAATTACAGGAAGGTGTAATAACTGAAGGAACATCAGGTGAGTCGCTACGCCATCAGCGATGTTCCGAGGAGGCAGATGTCGCCTAGGCTGACAACACAAGTTAATAAGCCAACTCCGCGATATTCGATGTTATAATTACCTGGCCACTGAGGCCTGACAAAGACCCTCTGTGACCTTTGTAATCCTTCTGCGCTACCGCTCACAGGAAGGGCAAGGCCGCCCTTATAACAAAGCAGCTCTTGGCGGAGAACCTGGACCGGACTGAGCTGGATGTGACGACGTCTGAGCTACCCCTCACGTTTCCTGCACTTCAGCCTCCGGGAATGTATAACTGCAGGTGCGGAAGTACCAGGTCATCACGAATCACATATATACTGATATTAACCTGCATATCATTGTGAAATCTCGTGTAACAGTTTCTGCTGACTCTCTGAAGTCTTCGAGAGAGCAGGGAGGTACAATTTTCTAGCAGGAAGTGGTGCCGGAAATCACACAACTCGAGATGCAGACGATTAATACCTGTTACGGTGTAGAAGGTGCAGACTCAGTCTGGTCTTCATGTTGTATTTACGATTCGTGAGGCCTTGGCCTGGCACGGGCTCTTGTCTTAAGACGGCTTGCCCACCTACGACCCCTCGTCTACAAGATACCCAAGATCTAAGATGTCTATCTACGGTGTCGGATGCATGGGTGTAAACAGTAATCATATATTTCAAATGGTTACTTCTCTGCGCCTCGAAAATAAGGCTGCTTATATTCTGAATGGGAGTAAACGCACTCCTGCGAGAGACGGGTGATCCGAGATTTACATGTGTGTAACTATACGTCAGTAGGTGTCGTCTGTAGCAGAATTATTATGGCATTAATCGTGGCTCTACAGCCTTCGACCAAATGGCTCAGGCAAGACTGCCTAGCTGTACACCAAGTAAACACGTAGTACGACAACTACGTGAGACGTGCGTGTATAGTACAAGGTTACTCTTTACCCTATGAGTACGGTGTTACGGTCTTTGGGTTAGATGACCAAACTTTTAACTTTTCGTAAACCAAACAGGGAAGGTTAAGTTTGGAACACCAGACCTGTTACACTGAGGGAAGGGTTCCATATAAACACCTAGTGTGACAGAGGCACAGTGAGAAGCATCGTGTAATGTCCACGGACGGCTCTTCATAATATCCCCCAAAACAAAGCAAAGGCTTTACTGTGTATGTAGTCTTTCCCAGCACCAGGAAATGGAGCAAAGGGAACAAACTTGAGTAGCAGACAAATCTTTCAGGTGCTGCAGCGCATATGTGTGGCTCATCAGATCCCTGGAGGCTCCAGGGGTCGTTCTGCTCTTGAATAAACAACGAGGGTATATAAATACAGACATCCAGACGGACATGTGTATATATGCACCGCCAACATACGCAAAAAGTAAAAACTGAAACTTCCGCAAGCAAGGAGATAATATGAGCAGCATACACAGGCCAGACACAACTTTAACATCTGAAGTAACAGTGAGGCAAGAGGTAAACTACCTGAAGTACGCAATTGAAGAGGTAAATCGGGACGAACAGACAAAGAGACGATGTTCACCCATGGAAGGGCGGGACCCATACCTCCTTACTCATCTAAGAGCATGAGAAAATCCCACAAAGCGCAAGAGGAATAGTGACGAAGAAGACAAAGCTCTGGACTTGTATAAGACGAACGAAGACAAAAGATAATTACAAGTATAAAAGAATATATAATCTTAATATCATACAAAACTCATATATGACAAGACATTACAAAATATACACGAGAGTAAGAATATGGTATGGAGGAGAGGAGGTACTCACAGGGAGGCGAGGGACTTGAGGCCCTGGAAGGCGTCTCCAGCGATGGTGGTGATCTGGTTGTTGCTCAGGTCACTGTGGGGGATAGAGAGAGAGAGAGGATGATGCAATTGTAACATCAACCCACTGGGGTCTGACTAAGACCCTTTGTGACCCTTGTAATCCTTTTGCGCTACCGCTCACAGGATGAGTATGAGGTACACAATAAATTTGCCGGGGTTTTCCCAGCACAAATCAATCAATGAAAGAACGGAAAATAAGAGTATGGATGAAGAAACAGAAACGAGAGAGATGAAAGTCAGAGGAGAAGGAGAGAATAGAGAGCCAAGACGACCCAAGCAGAGAAAAGAGAAAGTATAAAACGTAATGAAGAATGGAAGAATGTAGAGGGACGATGTGATTACAGTGAGCAAATGAGGGAGGGAGTGAAAATTTAAGGCTGCTAGCAGTAAGGGAAGGGAGACATGAGAGAGAAAGAGGAGGAGGAAGACAGACAGATGTACGGAAGAACACACAGAACATCAATGCGATATGTACACTGCTATAACATTTCTGTGGACCTTATGTTCTCTCTACACCGATTCCTGTTCGGTGCATCCAATGCTTTCTGCTTCATTACATGTTCTGTGCATCATCTAAATTCTCTGCACCGCCTAATTTTCTATTCACCACCTCATATTCTATGTATTGTGCATCGCCAAGTGTTGTCTGCAGTGCTTCGTATTCTGTGCACATCACACTCCCTGTATAACCTTGTGTTTTATACGCTTTCATGTTCTATACATCACCTCATGTTCCATGCACCACCGCATGTACTATGTACCGTCTGATGCTCTATTTACTACATGTTCTATAAATCATCTGTTGTTCTATGCATCACATATCGTTTTATGTTCCACTTATCGTTCCACACCACCTCGATTAGTGCAAACCAGCCCATATATTGTAGACCCTCTCATTCCCTATGTATCGCCTTGCCCTATGGTGAAAAGTATGGATGGTTCAGAAAAAGCAGAAAGCCACTGCACCATCAGGAACTCTGCCCGCACCCCATAATCTTTATTTTCTATGGAACATCTATTTTGTATAAATTTCATTTTCTACGTGTCACCTCAAGTTCTATGCACACATGTACCACATTCAACAGCAAGACTAGCTTTTTTATATCATTATCATAAATATGGCCATTATAGTTATTTTTAGTATTACTTTATGATTAGTATCATTATTGCTAACATTATATAACCCTTAGACCCTCTTATGAGGCTCCTGCAGCTTCAGTGTTACGCTACAGTCAGAGGCAAGGAAATGGACCCTAAAACATTGATTCCTGAACGAGACTGTAATACCGTTTATCACTGACTACGATACAACCTGGTCGATGACTTTACGCGCAGGCGGAGTCCTTTAATACCCCATCCTATATATATATATGTGTGTGTGTGTGTGTGTGTGTGTGTGTGTTGTGTGTGTGTGTGTGTGTGTAAAAACCACAAGGAAACGGAAAATACGAAATGTCAAGTTCTTTCGTATAATAACACGGTCAGGACTGAGTACAGATAGAGAGAGCCAGAGTACAATATACCAGCCTCCACTGGGCGGGGCAGGTGAGTGAATTAAGAAACAGGTGAAGGGATTAGGACACAGGTCACCCTGGACGACCTCACCTCTCTCAAGTTACAAACTCCAGGTAACCTATGTTCTGAGAAACATATTTACATTCTTTCACTT
>JAUUDW010107205.1:0-15587 GCA_032361385.1 Panulirus guttatus
TGGCTAAACATGTAATTTCCTTCAAGCCATCAAACAGGTTATCTTCCAGATTAAACATTTCTATTCGGGGTATAACTCAGGGAAACTCCAAACAAGAAGGGCTTTATGCTATTCACTTTCATTAGTTTCAAGAGTAACTGATTTTTAGAGTTCTGAGGATAAGATCAAGGTTATGTTCCTGGTTGATATGCGACTCCTGACGGCGGAAGGATGACAAACGTGATTCCAGTGTGTTTGCCATGCTAATAATAGTAATGGCAATGATGATAATGTAACTTAATTTCATGTGCTGGGCAACAGATGCGCTAAGGAGAGGACGCTGGATGTGAATGAGCTGAGAGGGGCGGCAGCTGGAGTGTGTGTGACCGTTTCTTGGGATAGGTAGGTGTTAAAAGTTTGTGGTGGATTTGGGAAAAGATGCCTGTGTCGCACGATACCAAGGGAGATTTCAGTGAACATTGGTGCAAGGTGAGAGTGGAAAAAGGAACTAAAGGAATAGAGAGGTGTGGAAGGGTTTTAAGGAAGCATTGCTTAAATGTGCACGTCAAGTCTTTGAATCATGCGTGTGCCTTTGTACTATTACGACATTAATCTGTAAGTTTCTGACGTCTTCTGTTATCACAACTTCTAGAGGACCAATTGGTCTGCTGCTGACTGAATCCCTCTGCCAAGCAGAAGGGTGGATATAGGCGTATGAGAAAGGGTGGCGTGTGGTGGAATGAGGACGTCAAACTGCTTATGAGAGAGAAAAGAGAGGTATACGGTGCGGTACCTACAGGGATGGATTGTAAGCAACTGGGAGGAGTACAAGAGACATCGGCAGGAGATCAAGACAAAGGTACTGTGTGTGTGTGTGTGTGTGTGTGTGTGTGTGTGTGTGTGAAAAAGGGGGCAAATGAGTGATGGACTGAAAATATACAAATGAACCTCAGACAAAATTAGAAAATGTTGTGGAAGCAAATGAATATGATCAATGGAGGTGACATGGAGAAGAATAGTTAAAGAGGTAGTAACAAGCGAAGAAAATGTGAGCAAGAGACATAAGAGTGATTCTTATCCAATTACTGGTGAATATGTCAGACGACAGGATTGATGAAAACAAAATACCGTCCAATGACCCGAACCAAACATTGTAATTCCAAGGACTGTATCCTGCTCAAGAGAGGTGGTCACTCCCAACTCCCCCGATTGCCATTGCTGACACCAAGATAATCTGAGGAACATTCTTCACCTATGAGACTGGGATAAAGATATATCTAACTGAAAATCTACATCAGAAAATAAACACTAATATTTTACCAACAAGAAACTCATAGATGCCACGGGAGTCGTACATGCGCATGAGTCGTATGTTCCTTCATGCAAAAGCTGCTGGAGATTTCTTTATGGTAGCTGAGACGGCATGAGAAACTAAGCGCCCGAATCAAGGTCATCTCAGATAAGCTACACATAAACACGCACACGCTTTTACTTATGAGCCCTGAGGAAAGGATGAACAGATGGGCTGGCAGCGGGACGACTGTAAGTCCTAGGAATCGAACCCGGGCGGACCCGTGCGTGACTCAGCAACGTGAGCCACTAAACCGCGGAAGAATTGATTGTAAATTGACATACCCCTTTTCAAAGCGTGATTCCTTTATCATCACTCAGTGCATGTTTTCTCGTGTTGAAAACATTATATTCAAGTTCTGCATTCTGTTGAGTTGTAAGGTAGAGGAAATCAGCGTAAACACCAAAGTTCAGCTTGTCATAACTCGGTTACAACACAAATATTTCCTCTATCGCTGCCTCATTGTTGTTCTAATGTTACAAAGTACCAGTTGTCCGTTCATCAGCCGTCTCTCTGACTCTGAGATCGTCATTAACGTATTAATTATCACCACAAGCTACAGACGAAGAAAAAACGGACGCAGTTCACTGCTTACTCTTTTCTATAAACTGGTATCAATAAGCCGAACAAGATTTCTTTCGCAGTTAAATGGTAATTACCTGATACAGACTACACTTAAAAAATTACGTTTTGTTTTAAGATTAAAGAGACACAAATTGTTCTCTAAATAATTACCGTAAGTGGAAATCATCAAGTTACGAGACGATCTTATCACGAATGGAATAAAAAAAAGGTGGTACGTTCAATACAACAAATGGCAACGTATTTAGTTAAAGTCACAGTACCCCACAGCAGGTTAAAAAACCATAGCAGATTTGCCTGTGTGAAAGGACCGCTCTTAGAGCGATTAACCAGGAGACTTTGACTCAACACTTCCGTATACGTCCCTCACAACCCCAGCGTCACACGCTGTCTTAAGAGACGGAGGTGTGGGCGTTGGCGTGTAAGTGCCTCTCCCCTCAAGACTCATCTAATGATGCATCAGTGTCATTAAAGATGAGTAAATGTAGAGAGCCCTTGACCTACCTTGCAGCTGAAGCGCCGTGAATGGGCTGATCTATGAATGGGTAAATCACTATTTCAGATGCCTTAATTGACTACATAATCTACACTGTCTATTCTAAGAGCCCAAAGCGGCTGAACTAATAAGGAGAGACCACTTATGAACTTCCACACTCGAAGCCTTTTCTCCGCATCACCAAAATCATTAATTGCGGTATTCATTTCGCTAATCTTTGGACAACATGAGATCAATATATGATCTTGTGATCAACAGAGTCGCGCTAATGTGTCACTGCTCATGTTGAAGTTTCCTTCCAGTTGCTTATTCCTCTCTAACTGATTCTAGAGTTATGTCTATAAATCACTTATAACCACTTATTCAAAATTACAGAAAAATGCAACTCTTGATGTCTATGGAATTAATAGGGCATACAGACATAAACAGATCATCAAAGTCACTGGCGTCTACAGGTAAGGGTCATAGGGGAGTATATAACTCCAGCTGACTGTCGCGCCCGGGGTTCCACCTCAGTCGTGCCCTTGCGGGAATCATAGTCAGCAACGTTTATCACAACGGTACGGAAACCTAGACTGTCGGGATTAACCAAGGTTGTCAGATTCTGTCTTCTTCCAGCGAACGACCGTGATTAAAGGTTACTTCGACCACACATTACTGCTGAGGAAATGATGCCTCGCTCAACGTAAATTTTCAAGGCACTCTCTCGCCTGACAGACAAGGAATTCACCCCATGACGTACTTACAGTTTCTAATTTACTCAAGAAGTTGTACAATTACTTAATAATATTCTTACATGTGGGCCAATGAACGTGTGGCTTTGCGGGATAAGGTTGTCTGTCTTTTCGAGGTGGCGTTTGTTACAACCAGACGCAGGGATGGCCCGTGTACGTCCACAGGAGTAATATCAAACGGCACACAATCTGAACCAGGAGAATCAGGATGCTTAAGAACATCCAGCAGGTGGTGTCTGGAAGGCAGTCAAGAAATATACCGAGAAGGAAAACTAAAGGAATGTCAGACTGTTATCTTCTTAATCTCTTTTGAGGCGACACACATCAAGGTTAGAACGATCTTTCGACACTGTTTAAACATGATCAAACAGCATTTTGTATGTTGAAGGGCAATGCACCATAGCTCCATGGCAACCATGAAAATGAATCAGATTAATCTATTTTCAGTTAAAAGTGTGTCGGTGCAAAATGTTCTTAACTGGCAACTCTGGAGCGGATGGTATCTCGTAACCCTGACAAAGGGCGGTTGTCAAGGCCAGATCCATATGCATAGAGTTCGTGGTCTTAAGAAATAATCTTACCACCTGGAGGCGGTCGTGAGGTTTATCCGGCTGGTGGATGTCGCTTGACGGCGACAGCCTCAGTGACCCTGGCAGTCGTCGATAGGCCTAAAGCCCAGACACCCAGCCAACCTCGCTGGCTTGAGCGAGGAGACCCACCTCGGTGACAACGCAACGTTCTCTTTTACATCGTAGGAGTCGTGCGAGTGACTTCGAGCGCAAAAAGGCATAAAATAAGTAAAACAACAATCACCAACAATCTTTTACCTTAGTATGTCTAACGAAGAATCAGGTAAACTGGAAAACTAGATTTAACGGAAGCATCAGAACTGTAAACAGACGCAGAAAAAAAGAAGTGTGCGTTGCTATGGATATGCAACTGCATTTACTGTCCAGTCCTACATCTTTTTTTGCACCTTACATCTACTGTTTAATCGTAGTAACAGTATGTATAAATGAGCCAGTGGCTTTGGTAGCCTAAATCACCAGAAACGGTTGAACATGTACACAGCTCCGATTACACGAACGAGATTACAAACTCGTGTAGATGCTTAACCAATAAGAATTTAGTATCAGGATGTATGGGAAGATTGTTTTAGTCGTTCAGGTATTGTGTGGCATTCTAACGTAGATGGCTATTGAGGTCCAGCACGTATTAACACGTGGACGTCATAAATCTACGACTGAAGAGAAGACGCAGGGCTGGCCTTTGAATGTAACTGTATAACCATGGCAACCGCACCCCTTCCTTAACTTGCTTGCATACTTTCAGACTTTTCACACTTGGTGAATGCCTGGTGATGTATTCGGGGGTCTTCATCTCAACAGCCTGGGTAGGTGCCCAGGCTGTTGAACTTGGTCGTCGGTCGACCAAGCTGTTGGAAGCCGCAGCCCTCAGGCCTACATAGCCCCGACAGCCTGGCTGATCTGGCACACTCGGTAAGTACTTGTCCAGTGTACTCTTAAACTTCTCTACCGTGCGTCCCATCCTGTTCCTGATAGTAGCTAGCAAGGTGTTGAAGAATCTTGGGTCCCGGATGTTGAACGTGTTCACTCTTTTTGTGCATATTGCACTTTTGGATTTTAAAGGTGCCAGTAGGATGTTATTTCAGAAAGTAAGTTGGGAACCATACTATCTAGGATTTTCCTGATATAGATGATGATATACCTCTCCCGTCTGCGCTCCAGGGAATATAGCCTCAGGGATTTCAGCCTTGTTATTACTTTAATATGGGCTGTGAAAGATTTCTGAACACTTTCTAATTCCACAGTTTCGACCGCCTTCTCGGGTGACGTTAGAACATAATATTCAATTCGTGAGAGAATTAGCGTTTTGAATATTAATGGTGTTTCTCCACTTGTCTTGAAGGTCCACAGGATCCAGCCTGCCATCCATCTGCATGAGGCAACCGTTGTTTTGTTGTGTTCGCTGAAGTTTGTCCGTTAGACATTATTACTCCAAGGTCTTTCTTATTGTTCATCTGGTTCATGATAGTGCCTGTGTCTTTCCTATATCTTTTTCTTTTTTATTTCTCCATTTCTCCCAAACCGGAGGAGTTGACACTCGTCTTCATCGAAAACCATGTTGCTCTCCGTTGCTCAGTTAAAGACTTTGTTTACGTCTCTTTGTAGCCCTCCGGCATCATCTGTTGATGTGCTTTTCATACTCTTTCTTATATTATCTGCAAAGGATCATATCTGGTAGAACTTTTAAAAACTGTGCAAAATTCAGTTCTAATTCAATTATGCTTGACCGTCAAGACGTCAGCCATGTGCTTTCTCAATGTATTGCCAAATCTTACGTAAAACATGTTTCTTGCAACGTCTTAAAGAATCTGTTGCCTAGAACACAACCTTCGTGACCAATACCAATGGGGTCTGAACCCCGGTTCCAGGCAAATGGGCCTCAAATTTCATTATTTTTCTCGTCTGAGAAGACGTACCGAAATTTAAGAGTCTGGTTAAACTCTTTCCAGACGGGATCCAGGGGCTGGGCCACTTTCTTCAATAGCAGGGAGAAGATGGACTGTTTTGAAGAGGGAAGTTCGTCAACTGACAATGATACAGCCTCGCCAAAAGTGACTATCACTCATGGCTTAAACTCAAGCAGGCGGGGTCCGGTATCACCCATATATGTACAGTCACACACACACCGGTTCGCTGTTTCCCACGTTGATGACAACGCCAGGAACAGACGAAGAAAAGCCCTCACATGCACTCTTTAGCTGTCGTGTATAATGCACAGAAACCACATCCCCATATCCATAACCAGGTCCCACAGACCTTTCCATGGTTTCACCTGACCACTTTATAAGTCCCAGTTCAGTCTACGGACAAGTCGCACATTCTATACCGTATCGCTCCAATCCACTCTATCCCGTACAAGCCTTACACCCTCCTGCATGATCAGGCCCCGAACACTCACAATCATTTTCACTCCATCCTTCCATCTCCAATTTGATCTCCCCCTGCCATTTGTCCCCTCCTCTTTTGACTCACATGCCGTCTTTGTCACTATCTCCTCACTTATCCTGTTCTTATGTCCAAACCATTCGGCACAACCACTTCAACTCTCTCAACCATCCTCTTTATATTACCACACTTCTCCTACCCTATCATTTCTTATTCGATCAACCCTCCTCACATCGATTATTGTCCTTAAACATTTAATTTCCAACATACTCACCATCTTCCATACCTTCTCATGCAAAGCCCACTCCTCGCATCCGTACAACACCGTCGGGACTACTTTACCATCAATCATGCCCATCTTTGCCCTCAACGACAATGGCCTTTCTTTGCACACACTCTTCAATGCGCCCAAGACCTTGGCCCCAGCCCCTCACCCATCCGACGGTTCACTTCAGTTTTCATTGTTCCAGTCGCTGTCATGTCCACTCCCAGGTATTCAAAACAATCCGTTTCCTCCAGGTTCTTAAAGTTCAAACGCAAATGTCCAAAATATCTACCGTAACAGAGCTCTCTCCACTCGTTGCTGTATGACCTTTTATCCCTTTGCGCTTGTAAGATTTACAGTGAAGCTGTTGATCAAACATTTAGACAGAAAACTTGGATGCAAAAAATACATTGTTGACAAAACTTCAAAAGTTGGTTAGTGAGTTTATAAGTGTGCATGAAAGGAGAAAGTTGAGAGTGAATGTGAATAAGGCAAGGTTATTAGGTTTAGCAGTGTAAAAAGAGAGGTCAGTTGGGGTGTGAGTTTGAATGGAAAAAACTTGGAAGTGAAGTGTTTTAGATGCCTGGGAGTGGATGTGGAAGCGAATGGAACCATGGAAGCTAAAATGAGTTATGAGGTGGGTAAGGGAACGAAGGTTGTGGGCGCATTAAGGAATATGTAGAGATCACTACCTGTGAGGGCCAAGATGGGCGTGTTTCAAAGGATAATAATCACCACACTGTTATATGGATGCGAGGCTTAGGCCCTGGATAAGAATGTACGGAAAACGGTGAATGTGTCGATATATCGTTTGAGCACCATCTGTGGTGTGAGGAGGGTTGATCGAGTAGGATTTGATGGGGTAATAGATTGGTGTGGTAATAAGACGTGTATAGTTGACAGGGCTTAAGAGAGCGTGCTAAAACAGTTTGGACATATGGAAAAAATGAATGGGGAGAGGTTGATAAAGGGGACATATGCGTCAGAAGTGGAGGGGACAAGAAGTGGGGAGACCGAATTGGAGATGGAGTATTGATGGAGTGGAAAAGGTTCTAAGTGCTGGAAAGTGTAAGGCGTGCGCGAGATAGAGTGCATTGGACCGATGTGCTATAAAGGACAAATTGGTCAATGGACTGAATCCCAGCACCTGAAGCGGTCAAGGGAGACCATGGAAGGTTCTGAGGGCGGGAAACGGAAAAAAAGTATGGAAATAAAGAAAACACACACAAACACACACACACACACACACATACATGATTGGAAAAGAGCTGAAAATGAGATGGAGTCAGTATTTTGAAGGAATGTTGAATGTATTAGATGAAAGGATGGCGGATGTGGTGTATGGGACGAAGGGGCACGCGGAGTGAAAAATTCCTGCCGAATCCTTTGGTGGAAAGAAAGGAGGTAATAAAAGCCTGGCGGAAGATGAAGTAAGGCAAAGCTGCAGGAGTGGATGGAGCTGCACTTGAGTTTCTCAAGAGATGCGGTGACTGTGCTATTGATCGGTTAGTCAGGTTATTAGATGTTGTATGGCCTAATGTGAGGTGCCTGAGGACTGGCAGTATGCAAGTATAATGCCCTTACATAGAGGCAGGGGATACAAAAGTGAATGTTCCAATTGCAGAGGTGTACATATGTTGAGTATGCTTGGCAAGGTGTGTGGGAAAGTGTGACTGATCTAAATCCATTGCAATTCGTGGATCATAAAAAACAAAATAACAAGAAAAATGTAAAAAGTTAAAACCATTTACATAAATCTAAACATTTAAGCATTCCTCAAAAAAATCTCAAAACTTAGAATCATTTACATAAACTTATAGGAATCCTTTAAAGGAATCCTTTAAAGGAAATTCAAAAATTAAAACTACATGAAATGATATACTTTTAGTTTTAGGCTACCTACACTGAAATTATTGTCAAAAATTTCTCCATTATATTCATTCCTTTTATTGCATTATGCAACTCACTTTTGACTCTGGGAATACTTAGTACATGAGCTACAGTTATATTCCAACTGCAGGTGTCGCATACTGGGGCAGGTCTCCTCTTCCACGACTGACCATGGGTAAAAGTGGTATGACCAATCTTCAGTCGACAAAGGGATGTCTCAAAATGGCGATTCTTGTTGAAAGAGGAATGACGCACTCCAACACCTTTCTTTATCCTCTGTAGTTTTTTATTTTTTTTGGGGGAAGGGTTCAAGTCCATCTAGTTTGCCATCTACATATCATTTTTTTGTCATCATAAAATCATTGTGAGGTATAACTTTGAAACACAGATTGTTAAATATATCTGTTATTTCGTTACCGCTGATACCAACACCTACAGGCATGACTGGAAGGGTAGTGGAATGCACAAAATTGGGGAGGAACAGTGCAGCTTCAGGAGAGGCAGAGGATGTGTAGACCAGATGTATGCTTAGAAGAAAGAGAGTGAAGTGTATGTGGCATCTATGGATCTGGAGACAGTGTGAGATAAGGGCTGGGAAGGAGGCCTTGTGGAAGGGGCTTCGAATTTATAGGTAAATGAAATGTTATTAATTGCAAGAAGTTTTTACCAGCTCAATGAATCAATGTGCACAAGTGGAAAGGGAGGAGGGTGAAACTCTAGTAACACAATTTGGGAAATTGTGTGAAAGGTCAGAGATGAGAGTGAATGTAAAACAAAGGTAAGGCATTGAGATGAAGCAGGGAGATGCGACAGGATTGCTTTGAAAATAAGTCCGAATGGGAAGTACCCGGAGGAAATGGAGAGCTCTAGATACTTGGAAGTGGACGTGGCAGCAGATGAAAACCATGAGAACTGAAATGAGTCATAAGCTGAGGAAAGGGGGTTAAGGTCCTGGTTGCATATGAGAGTATGTGGAAGGAGAGGAGCGAGGCGTTGTGTCTGTGTCTATGTGGGTAAGAATGTGGGGCAACCAAGCAGCGGTGTTAAGTGTCTTCACTGTGGTAGTTTAATCGTGGGCATGAAGGGTCTTAAAAGATGTGTTGAATCGGTGCTTTGTAATGTTGCAGGATTGGTTGGTGTCCAGATCGTAGACGAGAAAGTGTAAATTCCTGTATGCTTTGGGAATGTGGTTTCAGAATGGTGTGTCCCTAAGACATATAAGAGCTGAGAGGGCTGTTGGTCAGTACCTGACCGGTCGTTTTGGCGTGTATATATTTTGTCAATATTGTGTTGGTACGGGAAGGAGGGAATCTGTGAGTAGAGTTTACTGCAGTATGATGCATAGATAAGCTTTTTATCTTCATCTGGGCGTTGGTGGTTAGCTATGGAGTGGATCTATTGCTATTGCAAATAACCGAATGTCGAACATAATCGGGTGAAATTATATTGGGAAGGCCTTGGTTTCACTGTGTAGGTGTTATGCGTTTGTGGTTGCTAGGCAGCCAGAGACTGTTGTTCTGGGTTCTCTGTTTCATGTGGTTTGTAGCTCTGTTATGTTTTCCTGTGACAGGGTGGTTGTCCAAGCAAGTGAGGCGTACTTCAAGGTGAATCTTTTATAGATGCTGTTTTCTTTTTTTTTTTTATTTTTTATAGATGCTGTTTTCTTTCTTTTTTTTTTTCTTGTCCTAAGCTGGTACGAGTAAATATTCCTAGGGCATTTAGTATGACTGTTGCTTCTGCACTAATTTTTTTGGTGTGACTCTCTGGGTCACCGTGACCGACATCAGGCAACTAGGACCCATCTATCATCAACTGACTATGTTCCTGGATTTGCCTCTTTTCCTACTCGATTCTGCAACATTCACGGTCTCACATCCAATCTTCCCCTCTGTAAAGCACCATCTGTTTACTTCTTCCCCTGAACTTCTCTCTGAAACCTATCTCCCCAAGGCAGCTTACGCTCTACATTATCAAATCTCCAACTACAATCTCTTACCAGCGTCTCCGCTCCAAGGGTCGTGTCTGTGCTCACAGCAGTACAAAAACCTATCGCTGGCCTCGTGGATCTTGCGGCGTCCTCCAACTCTGAAGCCATCTGGCTCAAAATCTCCATACCCTCTACGACTGAGATAGGCAGTGTAAGCTAGTGAGAAGGCCGTATGAGTGGGGTTCCTTCATCTATACCGACCGCAAGATTGAAATCAGGCATGCGAATTAAACACTAACTCAAAAATAAGCTTAAATACATTTCATACCGGTCGAACAGTTCATGACGAGTAATAGAAAATACCTGATCATTCATATATAACTAAAACTGTCATAAAATTCATATGTCAAAAACAAGAGAAATATTCATAGGCCGCACTCAGGACACTGATAGGCAGCCTGCGGCCCGTGGGCAGCAGGCTGCTCACCACTGCTCTACGACTATCCTTTTAGGTTTCATGTACTTTCCAAATTCCTCCAACAACGTACAATTCTCTTAATCATTCGACCTCCAGCTGCGAGGCTGTTGTACTCTCTTCACATCAACGCGACGAGATCCTCTACAAAGGAGATTCCAGTCTACATCAGGAGTGATTAAGATCTACACGGGATAATCTCAGTTGAGTTCAGCTCATTTCTTTTTTCTCTTTCTCCGCTCAATAATCTGGCAAAAATAATAAAACCATGTCTATCACTTCCAACATTTTCCATCTCTTTTCTACTACTTCTACTACTACTACTTCTACTATCCCCTCCCCTCCCGCCCCAATCACAACCTTATCTCCATTACTTCTATCCAGGAATGCCTACCTCCTACCACCTCATCCTCGAAACGTCAACTCTAGAACTTTGGAAGAGCTTAACAGTCATTCCTGCACAGCTTCTTTACTGACTTTCCATAGGACAAGTACTGCTTTGCTGGTCGAGATGCCTCCAGCTGTGCTAACCGTATAGCGAAGGCTGATACAGCTGGGATGGAATACTACAAAACTTTCTCCCCCGATCATGGTCTAATCACTCCTGCTATGATATGACCTTTGCTTGGAAGCAAGCCTTGGTATAAACTATTCCGAAAAAGAAAGAAAGAAAGAAAAAAAAAGGACCCCGTTCTAACCCTTCTAGGTATCATCCCAATTCTCCAGCTTCCGCTGTTTCGTCTTCGAAATACTTAATCCTCATTTTCTCAAACACTCAGAATTCCATTCCTTTCCTTCTGATCACCAGTATGGTTTACGTGGTGCAAGGTCCACCGGCAATCCCCTTTACTATTTCATTCATCCCTAGTCTTCCTTCCTCCGAATTTTAGGTGAACGTTTCGTGATGGCCATCGACACTTTCAGCTTTGTAGATCTTTTCCAATCGTCGTTGATGAAGCGACTTACCCAGTTTACTCTATCAACAATGGTGTTCCACGGGTTTAAGTCTTACACCTACTCTCTTTCTCTTCCTAAATGATCTTTCTTCATCATCTAAACCTCTTCACTCTTACACTGATGATTCCTCACATAGAACTGCAATTAATTTCTCCTATCTTTCTCACTGTAATACTCTCTCTTTTCGTCCTAAATATATTTCCTCTCTTAACTTGGACCTATGCAATATATCGGAATGGGGAAGTAAATACTTGGTTAAATCGAACAGTGCTAAAACGCAATTTCTTTCTATATTTCATTCTACATACCACTCTTCTCGCTCGTTCAGTTTCGAAACACCACAAATCACATCTGAATAACATAAATATTTTGAGCATAACCATATATTCCAATCTACCCCGAGCACCCTATATAATCAACATTACTAAATTTTCTCAAAAGCCGTGTTTGTTTTTTAGGTGCCGTGATCACTTCTCTATAACAGGTATCTCATATCTATTGGTCTCTTATTCAGCCCAGCATAGATTGCTGCTCATATATTAACGGTAGCTTTTCCTTCACCTCTCAACCAGAAAGGAATCAAAATCCTTCCGTTCTTTCAAGCCTCTTGGCAATTCCTCTCCTTATCCATCCTTCTCTTTTTGCCGTGACGTTGCTGCCCTATCCCTATTCTACAGTTATCATTCTGGCCACTGTTCTTGCGAGATATCTGCATGTGTTCTTACCACCAAGGCTAAGAGCCACGGCTCGCTTCTGGCTGCTGCTTCCTAGAATACATATTCTGTGATGTGTTAAATCGGAGTTTGTATTGTTGAAGAACGTGACCAGAACCCAGAAGAGAGTGTTACCCGTACATGCATGAGGAGCAAAGTTTCAGACAGATGTCTGTCTGATGGGGTGGACTTTAAGGCTGATCTGTTTAGTACTTGTAGAGTCATTACTATGCGTATGAGTTTTGCTTATATCATGTTTGTTAGGGTGGGTGGGGGATTCTGTAATTATAGGTTGTTTAAGTGCGAGGTTGGGGAACGCTCTTGTTCGTGCTTAAGACTGATATTTTTTGGTTTGGTTTGCGTGGGAAGGTTATAGTTCTGTTGCAATGAACTGGATACCAAGCATATGGGACTGAGAATGTCCTGGAATTGTTTTCGTTTCACTGTTCAGGTGTTCAGTGACTATGGTTGTGAGGCAGCCAGCGATTGCTCTGAGGGCCTTGTTTTCTTGTAGGATGTAATTATGTAATGTCTACAAGGAAGAACTGTTCTTAAAGCGTGCTAAAGGATTCTTCTCCTTTCCCGAAACTGGTCCAACCATCTTGCCAACATTGCATGTATGCAACATACCACAAAACACTCCATGTCCTACATGCAATGTCCAAACTGAAGACATTATACACCTACTCCCCACTTATCCTGCTGTCACCCCCAGATAATATCGCTGCAGTTCTTGATCTCTGGATGTGATTACCTTCCTGAGAAATGCTGAAGCCCCATACAAGGAAATCATGCAACAGGAAGGTAAGGTAAGGTGTATCATTATAACTAGCTTCCGGCTTGGTCAAAGGCCATCTTCACTAAACCACATTTTCACCACATCCTCATCTTCACTGAATTACACCTCCATTATACCCTCGACATCAGTTGCCTTTGACCGGATCCCAGCGGGTCAGATGACTCGCCTGAAGGACTCGACTCATACCAAAACATGTTTTGCGGATGGTATCGCGGTCACGAGAGAGAAACAGGGAACGGAAAGGATTGCATCACCTTGCAGGGGGATCTGGACAAGCTACAAAATTGGTCTGATCAATGGAGGATGAAAATCAAAACAAGTAAGTGCAAGGTAATGAGGATCTGACTAAAGAAGGTGGGCGGTGCCAATACCACTTAGCGGGGTATAAGCTACGGGAATCAACGTGTGGTATAGATCTAAGGGTCGATCGACTCTGTAGCTAATCTGTCGCCAGAACTACACATCAGGAGAACTGTGGAAGACGTAAACTATCTGCAAACATATATCAAAATCACATTCAGGTACCTGGATAAAGAAATGTTTGGTAAACTGTTCACAACAGATATTCGACCGAAGGTCAGATCACCACACTTGAATATGCACAAAGATATGTTTGTGAGGGTCATGGGAAGAACACCCAAGATGGTTCCTGAAGTAAGAGAGCTGAGCTTCCAAGAAGGGTTGAGGGTTACACCGCTGTCCACTCTGAAGGAGAGATGAGAGAGCTGACGTGATAACAACATTTAAAAATTCCTGAACCAACTGGATGACGTTGACAGTGAACAATTCTTCACAAAAAGGGGTACCAGAGTTGCCAGAAGCCACTATCAGAAGCTTAGTAAAAAATCAGGTAAAGAAATACTGGTTTAGCATAAGGCTAATGGGTAGTTGGATTGGTCTAAGCAAGGCGACAGTGAGCGCCGGCAGCTTACAAAGATTTGCAAGTCTTGTTGATATAGAAAATACAATAGGCGGAGCCTATGCATCAAATCACATATCCACGGGCCTCAGTAGTGTAGCAGTTGGCGTAACTGACCATGAGCCCAGAACGGGCCTTCCTGAAGTCGAGTTCTCATGAGTTCTAGCTTTTGCTTCCCATAGTTTACATATGTAAACTTTCTTTCTCCAGGATCTTTCTTATGGGGTTCCCACATCGCTCAGAAAGCCGGTCACATTCATCAGGCTGGACCAGAGGTCATATAATGTGATAACGTCGAGTGTATGTCTGCGTAAGGACAGTGCAGGGTAACTGAGGAGTCAGGGCTCAGCGTCATATTATGGAAGTTACATTAACTAAGGAGTCAGGGCTCAGTGTCATATTATGGAAGTTACATTAACTGAGGAGTCAGGGCTCAGTGTCATATTATGGAAGTTACATCTATGACGTGAGAAAGGAGGTCTCATGTTGAACTGGTGTTTACAGTCTTGGAGAGATGGGTATTCTCCAAAACATAGACGAGACAGTATAACTCGCGCATGTCTGGGGAGCATAGTTTCAGATGGACGTGTGTCTCGTGGATTTGAGTTTAAGATTGGGTTGGTAGGGCGGTTGTATGGTTCTTATCGAGTCACTGTGGTGTGTATACGTTTTACCAGTGTCATGTTTTTCGAGGAAGGGGGATCTGTAAGTGTAGTCTGCTGAAGTGCTAAGCAGGGGGTAGGCTTGTATTTTCTACCTGGGAGTTGGCGGTTGGTTATGGAGCGGCTTGGTTTAAAGGGGTGTAGAGCTGTTGCATAGTGAGTGCCGATCATACTGATGTTAAGTTCTATTGTTAGTATTTTTGTTTCATTGTGCAGGCGTTGAATGTTTGTGGTTGCTGGGTAGCCAGTGATTATTGTGAGTCTCCCTTTTTTTCTGTGATTTGCAGCCTTGTTAAGTTTGCGGTGGACAAGGTGGATGACCAAGGAGATGATGCGTAGTTTAAGGGTGGACTTGATGAATTGTTTGTCGGTCATATTAAGGGATATTTTTTCTTCCTGTCCAAATCTGGCGCCGGTTAGTCTCCTTAGGGCGTTTAGTTTGTTTGTTGCCTTTGTGTTCCTGTTTATGGTGCGGGCAGTAAATTTCATCTGTGTCACACGTTTTGTCCAATATGGTTGGAGTATTGTAGAAGGGGAGTGGTTGGCCATCTAGGGATATGGTAGAAAGCAGGTTGGATTCATGTATGCCTGGAATGAAAGCGTGACTGAATTTATGTGACGATGCAGACGTCTTGCTGTGCGACAGCCAGTGTCTTAATCGCATGATGTAATATTGCATGGTTTCCTTGTCGCTAGGACAGTGTCATGGTGCTGTGGTGTGACTGCGAGGTCATCGGCAGGAGGTCATGTGGGAAGGGATTCAAGAGGGTTTGAGAAAGAACTTACTGGGGGACCGCATTGTCGAGCCTGAGGATTTTGAGGTGAAGCCCTTGTGAATGATTCGGGCTTGACGGCAAGCTATGAAG
>JAUUDW010107315.1:0-15587 GCA_032361385.1 Panulirus guttatus
GTGTGGCCATCGGGAACTCAAGGGTGTGCCGTTTTGATAACTGCTTCTTTCCCTACACGTCGAAGCTTTGGAACTTTGTACCTTCTCATATCTTTCCCAATAACTATGACCTAGCTCATTTCAAAAGACAGGTATTTAGCTTTCTAAAAAATTCGTAAAAACTTTCCCTGTCTTTTCTTCCCGTTTCTTAATTCTCTCTATTTTTCAATAAGGAACCGGCCTTGATATGGACTTTTGTCCGTGACTGGAGCCTGCAACATAAAAAAAGATATAGCTGTAGAAAAGATAAACAGAAAGAAGCAATATCGCGGAGTACAGAAAGGAAGGCTTTGATTCCACTCTGGCTAATAATGAGGTGGAGGAATAGCCACCTTAGACGTGTGTTCAGTATACAATAGTGAAGGAGCTGGTGTTCCTTCTGTAAACAAACAGTGGGGTGTTTATCCCATAAATAATGGTGGGGGTAGTTTATACTGTACGTAATACTTGGGTGGTGTTTTACTGCAAACTACAGTGGGGTACAGTAGGGGTTATGTTTGCACTGTAAACAGTAGCGAATGCATAGTTAGTGCCTTCTCACGAGTGCTGAGCTTATGCCTTCCCACGAGCAGAATACTGCAGTGCTAACATTCCCCTACAAGGCTGGAGAAATCTCAGAATTAAAAAGTGTTCTGAAATCTCTCACGGTCCCTACTGAAATGAACTACTGGGGACGTAACATGAGGCTCATGCAACACTGTTCGCTGCCCTTCCTGTGGCACACAACACCAGGTTCATGCAAATCTGGCGGCCGTCCTTCTGTGGCACACGTGACACCAGGCTCATGTAACACTAACAGCTACCCTTCTTATGGTATGCGTGACATCAGGCTCATGCAACACTGACGATTGCCCTTTCTGTGGTACACATGATACCAGGCTCATGTAACAGTGACTCCCAGTTTCTTAGAGGCAGACTTAGTTATTTCCATAATTTGGGGTTTCCAAGATAGACTGGACATTACCTACAACTTACCCTTTTGATTAAAATTTCTCATTGCTACAGATTTCCTCTCAAACCACTTACTTGTAACACCTTCCATGACGAATCACCATCAACCTAATCCTATGCTTTCCCTGGTGTTATTGGACTCTGCCTGCTTGAATATACATGAGTCATCTTTGAAAAGGCTTTATGATTGGAAGTGCAGTAATGTCAAAGAACTTCTCTTTTCAAAGAAGTACACATTCCCCTGCTACTGGAAGTACCATAGCCTTGGGCTGCAGAAGCCTCTGGAAAGAGGCCTTAAGTAACATTAGGACTTTTCGTGGAAGGAGATCCTGAGTTAATTATAAATAAATAAATATGCTTTCTCCAGATCCATAAATGCCACACAAATCCTTTTTCCACACACATTCTTCAAAGCACATATCTGATCCTCTGCATTTCAAAGATTCTCTTTTGTCCCCCTTGCCTTTATACTATGGGGTATACAGGTATTCCTCCAATCCTCAAGCACCTCACCACGATCTATACATATGCTGAACATCCTAGATAAATAGTCAACAACACCATCATCCCCTTTCTTAAAAAATTCAACAGCAGCACCATCCACTCTAGCTGCTCTGCCACAAATCATCTCATGCAACACTCTTACCACCTCTTTTCATCAAACTGCCACCCATGATTCTCTTACCTCACAAACCTCCATGTCCAAAACAACCTACATCTGCTACCATAGACATGTAACAGTCTTTTCAAATCAGCACCTCATCTCTGCCTATTACCAATCCCCTATCTGCCCCTTTCACCAATGTTCCCATTTGTTCTCTTATTTCACTAACACATTTAACCAACTTCCAAAGCATTTTCTTATCCTCCCAGAAGTTTGCTAATACTAACTCACCCCACCTCTCATTTGCCTTCTTTTTTAGCTCCTGCACTTTCCTCTTGACCAGTCACTTTCTACTGAACATCTCCCAACACTCGCAAAGCTTCCCAGCAAAAGATGTGCATATATCTCTCTTTTCCACTAGCAACTTAACGTCCTCATCCCACCACTTCCTACCCTTTATCACATGTCCATCTCCCATTTTTCTTGTACATGCCAGCACATCCACCACTCACTACCCTTTATCACATGCTCACCTTCTATTTTTCTTGCATATGCCAGCACTGCTTCCCTAAATACCTCCTCCCATTCCTTGCAACTAGACCTCATCAAGGCCATTCCATTAACACTATTTATATACATACCTAACCTAAACCAGATACCTATTTAATCAACCAACCCCTAAAGGTGATGAACTGCTGGGTAAAACGACTGCTGCAACCAGGATTAGAACCTATGCGTTTGACCCTAGGCGGCCCATGAATACGTCATGGCCATGATCAGGAACACTAACTGCTACACCAAGAAGTCCATACACTGTGGAATTCCATCTTACTCTCCCTCCTTTTCATCCTGGTTACATCCACATACACATTACGAAACCCCATCTCAGCCTTCAAGGAGGATGAGCACTCCTTGCTTGGCTCCTGTCCCAGCCATTAGAAATTGAAATAAAAGGGAGAGGACAGTTCCCAGCCACCTACTTCCACCATATATAGGAACCTTCTACAATGTGTTGAGAAAGCACAGTAAGTAGTCTTTCTCCCCTACAACCAAGGGATGTTAGATTTAAAGTAAAATCAAGGGGAAAACTCTGAACAATGTTATGTGATCTCTCTCTATTTCTATGCATGATTACAATATCCTACATGCTTTACTACAATATCCCACATGCATAACTACAGTATCCTATATGCTTTATTACAGTGTCCTATATGCATGACTAATGTACCCTATATTTTTGCTATTGTATTCTATATGCATAACTACAGTATCCTATATGCTTTCCTACAGCATCCTTTATGCATGACTACAGAATCATATATGCTTTACTACAGTAGCCTATATGCATAACTAAAGTATCATAGATGCTTGACTACAGTATCCTATAAGCTTTCCTACTGTGTCCTATATGCATAACTACAGCATCCTATATGCTTTACTACAGTATCCTTAATGCACGATTACGATATCCTATATGAAGTGGTATCAAAAAGGTCTGGAACTAGTTCCATAGTACGACAACAGATGGCAGTACGGCGATGTGCATGCTGTGACGGTTAGGCATAACCATCATCAATAAGTCTGCTGAGTGGAGTCATTCTGTGAGTATCGTGTGTTGTTCTATGGGAGTTTTTTTACCACATGCACATGCACATTTGTGATTTCATCATGGACAGCACACTACAGCAGAGAGCAAACACCACATTCTGCATCAAACTCGGTAAATCTGCAACCGAGACCTTTGAGATGATTTGTCATGTGTATGGCAATGAAGGAATGAGTCATGTGAGGTGTTTCCAGTGGCACACACGATTCAAAAGTGACAGAACCTCACTGGATGACGACAAGATATCTGGGCGACCTTTCGCAAGCTCAACCCTCGAAAATGTGAAAACAATTCGGTGACTGGTGCATGAGGAATGCCGGGGATCCATTAAGGACATTGATGCCATCACTGATGTATCATACAGAACAGTGCAGGCAATTCTAATGTCTGATTTGAAGATGCATCGCATTGCTGCAAAGTTCATGCCTAGGCTTCTGACACCCAATCAGAAGGAGCAATGTGCAAAGGTCTGTCAAGATCTCCATCAGCGTGCCCTGGATGACCCAACCTTCATGTTAGGGGTCATCACTGGGGACGAGACTTGGATCTATGGGTATGACCCAGGGACCAAACAAGTCTTCACAGTGGAAAAGTCCAAAATCTCCAAGACCAAAGAAGGCCAGGCAGGTCCACAGTGTGACCAACAGCATGCACATCATTTTCTTCGACATTCGTGGGGTTGTTCACCATGATTTCATCCCCAGTGGCCTGATCGTGAACGGACAGTTCTACTGCAATGTTCTGAGGTGCCTGAGGAAGGATATTCAGCAGAAATGGCCTGAAATGTGGCAACTGGATACTTCATGATGACAATGCACCTTCTCATCGAGCTCTCGTAACTCGTGAATTTCTCAGCCACAACAGTACAATGACCCTATCACACCCGCCCTCCTCACGAAGTTTGGCTCCTTGCAACTTCTTCCCCTTCCCAAAGATGAAGTTTCAGATGAAGGGTCGCCATTTTGAAACCGTGGAGGAGATCCAGCATGAATAGCAAAAGGTGCTTGATATGCTTCGAGAACAAGACTTCCAGAAAGCCTTGCAGCAGTGGCAATGGCACTGGGAGCACTGTATGGCTGCCAAAGGGGACTATTTCGAAGGAGATAGTGCCCAACCTTGAATCAAGTGAGTACTTTCTTGTACATAGGCCCAGCATCAGAACTTTTTGATACCACTGCGCATGTTTTACTAAAGTATCCTATATGTTTTACTACAGTATCCTATATGCATGACTACAGTAATATGCTTTATTACAGTATCCTACATGCATGACCACAATATCTTAGATGCTTTACTACAGTATTATACAAGCTTTACTACATAATCCTAAATGCATGATTACTGTAACCTATATGCATTACTACAGTATACAATATGCATGATTACAATATCATATATGCTTTACTGCAGTACCCTATATGCATGACTGCAATATATATGCTTTACTACAGTGTCCTAACAGCACAATTACAGTATCTTCTATGCATTGCTACATTATCCTCTATGCTTTACTACAGCATCCTATATGCATGACTACAGTATCCAATGTGCTTTACTAAAGTATCCTATGTGCAGGACTACAATGGACAGTCCCTAAGATACACATGGACAATCCCAGGGTTCACATGGACAATACTTAGGTTCACATCGACAGTCCCAGGGTTCACGCTGAGAGTCCCAGGGTTCACACTAACAGTCCCAAGGTTCACACTGACAGTCTTAATGTATACATGGACAGTCCCAGGGTAAACACAGACAGTTCCAAGGTAGACATGGGCAGGCCCAAGATATAAATGGAAAGTCTCAGGGTTTAAATGGACAATCCTGGGGTTTGCATGGATAGTCCCAAGGAAAATATGGATAGTCCCAGGATACATATGGACAGTCCCAAACTTTAAATGGTCTGTCCCAAAGTATGCAACGGCAGTCCCAAAGGTCATATGGACAGTCCCAAGGTTCAAATGGACAGTCCCAAGATCCACATGGACATTCCCAAGGAATGCACAGGCAGTCCCAGGGTTCATATGGACAGTCCTAAGGTACACACGGACAATTGCAGGGTTCACACGGACTTCCTAGGGTTCAAATTGACAGTCCCAAGGTTTTCACAGACAATCTTGGGGTTCATTTAGGCAGTCCCAGGGTTCACCTGCACAAGTCCCAAGGTACACAAGGGCAGTCTCAGAGTTCATATGGACAGTTCTGGGGTACTTACAGACAGGTGTAAGGTACACATGGAGAGTCAAATGGTGCACATGGACAGTCCAGGTGTTCACACAAACAGACAGGCCATTGGTAAACATGGACAATTCCTGGCTTCACATGGACAGTCCCATGGTGTACAAGGACAGTCTAATAGTTCACACAGACAGTCCCATGAACAATGTACATGTACAATTTGTATGGACAGTTCCAAAGTACACAGGGACAGTCCAAGGTATACATGGACAGTCTCAAGGTACACAGGGACAGTCTCATGGTTCACATGGATTGCTCCAAAGCTAACACAGACAGTTTCAGGGTACACACAACAAGTCCCATGGCTCAAATGAACAATCTTAGGGTTCACATGCACAAACTGCTACATAATCATCATACCTTGTGGAACTTCAGTAAACCATGAGCATTAGTGAGAATGTGGTTTTCCATCTTATGTTCAGGGAAGGAGGAAATCTCATTGTGGCAACCTCCCATGGTGAAGCACTTCTCAGCATCAAAAGGCACGCATTGAAAGTAAACAACTAAGTCGCTGAGTTCTTTCTTGATCCGGAGCTCAGTCTCTCTCTGCTGTCTAGTTTGTGCCTGTATGAAATATCAATAAAGTAGGAAATTATTCGAAGTGAGGTAAAGAGCTTGTGGTAAAAGTGTTCATATAAAAACGAGAACTAAATTACTAAACAGAGCCATCAACTTTAAATACACTTTTCTATGATCATTAACATTGCCAAATTCAGTATCATCACATATTTTCACTGATAGAATTTCATGCATGCTAGACAAAAGTGCTACCAAACAGTTTTTCTTGCTATCAATGTAAAGCCAGCTACATGGAGTTCTTCCATTACTTAATTTCTTCTCACACTGTTAACTCACCCTTTGCACAATTCTTACTTTTCAACTGAGTCACTGGGCCCATGAACAGCATGATAAGAAAGGCATTCTATCCCTTATCTTACTGGTGAGAATGAATACATATCCATTAGTAAATAGTAGAACCATAATTCCAAAACTTTTCAAAAGTCTAACATGACACCTAACCTCTGAACTGTGATATCATTTGTGAATATAACAACAACTGTGGCACATATCTACGACAAGATTTCTGCACCACAGTATTAAATTCCAGATCAAGTGTAGCATTCATAAACCATGTCAAACCTCCAAGTAGGCCTAATCACATCACCCAATCATCAGTCACGCTCTCAGCAGCATCTTTGTCAGCATCGATGACTTACATAAACCAGTCTCCCAGTGTCACGGTACAATGTACTTCCTGTGGTACTGGTGGTACATGAGGGAAGTCCAGAGCACAGAAGTGTTAGTGAATTGTAAGCTTTGTACAAATTCTTAAACTTATTTCTTCTATGTAAGCTCATCACTTCTTCTTCTTCTTCTTCTTTTTTTTTTTTTCCTGGATATTCTAAGTGTGATCTCTCAGTGGCACAGGTGGTGCATGAGGGAAATCTAGTGCAAAGGATATAATGACAGTGAAGGACAAACTTTATAGCAGTATTTCGGTAAACCTGTTTACTATCTTTATGTCAGTTACTCATCCTTTCCATTGTCTGGATATCCTCTACCTGTGACATGCATCATTTGTCAGTACACGATCAACATTAACACAAATCACTAAGAAAAGATTTCTGCACCACTATTTTAAAAGCTACCTGCCAAATTTAATACTCCACTCACTCCTCATTCCCTCCTCCCTTTCTACACTCCACTCACTCCTCTTGTTCCTCCCCTGCTATGCAACTAGGTACTTATCTGTGCAGACCTCAGACACTCACTTCAACATTCCACCACAGCAAAACAAGGTAGATAAAGGATCTTTTTCATTTTTCATATACAATATTCACACCTTTAATATTAATGCCAGTTTTTCTTAATGCCACAGTGTAAGGGTTAAAAGTAATAATGAATTATTATGTGAAAGTACTGGAGAAGTCAGCAGTACCTTACCATGTCAACTACTGAAGCTGTGCCATTTATCTTCTCTTTCCATTCTTTGGCTTCTTGTTCTGAAGTGCAGCCCATCTCTAACACCTGAAGCAGCACTGGTGCTGTCAGTCTGCAATAAAGCAAGCCATCTAATCTCAGGATATGACAAAACAGGGCAGATTAGAAGTTTGGGAACAGTTAGAGTACATAAATATATTTAGAACATAATGAAAGTTGAAATAATAAAGCTGATATCTGGAAAGGTAAAAAGTGAAAAACTAAAAGGGTATCATTCCACAACAAGTGGATAGTTCACATAGGCTGTTAAATTCAAGCCTCATTCTAATTCATCTTTTCTCCTTCATAGGCTGATATATTCAAGCCTCTTTCTAATTCATCATTTCTCCTTATCTCAGTCTCTTTAGTGACATGAACCAAACCATTCTTGTCCTGCATTCTTATGTTCAGTAACTCCCATTAACCAGCACAACTGCAAGTGATATTCTTCACAATGGTATGCTCTGGCCTTTGTGCATTCAACTCTATAAATATTTGTTTTAGTCAGTCTTGAAGTATGGCATCAAAGAGGCAAGCAAGCAATCCAAGTGTGGGTGGTTTATAAAATGCAAGCATAATTGCTATCTATACATTGGAGTTATGTGATAATGTGAGCTCAGGACCTGAAAGCTCTGTACTAAAGTGAATTGTATTATAGTGTATGGTGAGTTTCAATAGGAAAATAGGTTTGAGGACTAAAGACCCAAAAAAATATATTATAAAACGCTTAATAACACCATCCCCTGATTTGTAACAGTTTGCTTTGTGATGTTTCACACTTAACAGCTACGATTTAGGGTAAAGGCTAGAACTGTGACACACAAGAACTTGTACATGAGACAGAATTGAAAAAAGAAAATTTTTCCATTCATATACTTGATGTATATAGTAATACTAGGTAGTAGTTGTAAGCAGCTAATGACCAGGGGGATATATTTCCCATAATACCTGTCTGAGTGTAGGGGTGTTAGCAATGGCTGTGTAATAAGCCAGCACTACACTGGTTGTCAAGTTGCACTCCTCTGATCCAGGGAGCTGTCTTTTCTTTTTGCATCATCCACACGTGGACTAATGGCATTCTGTCTATAAAGATACAATCTCTCTTTCTCATACAAAACACATGACAACACTTAACTCACACAGCTCATTCTTCATAACTCTTGATTTTCCTGCAGTAAGCACTATTTGCTAGCCCTGCCTTTTGGCAAAATGGTAGGAGCAGTAGACAGCAGTAGTACGAAGTAATATTAGATAAAAACATTAAGTAGAGGTAGTTGGTAGAACATCCGGCAGAAGTAGTCAGTAGGAACATTAGGTAGGAGTCTCTTCAAACACTGCACTAAAGTAGCCCTCTGAAAGTAGCTTGTTAAGGGTGAGGCACTAAAGCCTAAGAAGCGGCACTGGAGTTAACTAGTTTTGGAGACTCTATTGCCGTGGCCACCCCTTGAGGGAGCTCCAGTTGGGAAAAGGCATCACAGATATAGATAGACAGATAGAGATCTGCTTATATAATCGGTTTTGATTAATCACTTTCAAACACCTTGATTTGCAAAAGAGTTTTCAGGAATATAACCAACTGCAAATCAGGGGTTGGTGGTATTAGACCACCAATAATGCATGAAACATACATTTATAATACAGTTTAATGAAAACTTACAAGAAAGAGTGTTGATTAGGCCTTGAGATGGTTGTGGAGTGGGTTGAGATGGAGTGAGGGAGAAGAAGGGACACTAAAGTGTTCTGTCAAGTGTTGAATTGTGAATCAGCAACTGTTTCACCTGGAAGTGAAGGAGAATTTTGCTTAAGACTTTTGTAAAAGATTACCAACTTTAACTGTGTGGCATGCCTCTTTTTCTCTGTATCAAGCGTCTTGAAGTTATGTGGAACATCTATAAGCTATCACAAAACCCATAATTTTTTTTTCTTTGGAAAAGACAACAGATGTAAGAAAAGAGTCAGAGTAGTGGATGGAACAAGCCATGAAAGGGAAACTGTAAATGCTGACAGCATATAAAACTTTAATTAGTTGTAAAACCGAAGATTCTTAAAGAAGGGGTCTGTATCACAGCAGATTCCAAGAGACAGGGTCCTATGAATGTAAAACTCCTCACCCGTAATGCACAAATACATAATAATATAGGGTACTAAACACAGAGACAAAGACAGCATTGTTGAGAGGGTATGTGTATTAGCAGATAGTGACATCAGACTAAAAGTAATGTTTTCAGTTACTGATGGATTAATGATTAATGGTAAAGAGGTGGAATTAAAGGAATATATAAGAGCAGGGGAAACACAGCTTACTAAAGTGATAATATTTCACCTGTTCTACCCAAAGGGGTACATGATAGTAAGAAGGGAAAGAGAAAACAAAGAGAAAGGTTTGGTCATCTTAATAAAAGACAGCCTCAAATTTTAGGAAATAGCGGAAGATGGCCCATTCCTACAATACATACAAAGAATTACAATGATCCAGAACAAGTGTAAAATGAAGGAACAGTCAGGACGATACATGAAGCAGTACAACAGTTCTCAAAGATGATAAAGTGCTAATAATTATAGGGGATCACACATATGGAGAAGCTGGGGAAATCTGGATTCTCATAGTGATAAAGAGCCATGGAGACACAAGTTTCAGAGAGAATATGAGGAAATTTTGTATATGTCATAAGACAATGGTAAGGCAGAAGCAGGAAAGCAAACAATAGTAAGGCAGAAGCAGGAAAGCAAACAACAGTAAGGCTGGAGCAGGTCAACAGACAGTGGTAAGGTAGGAGCACAGGAAAATAAACAATGGTAGGTGGGGCACATCAGCATCTTACCTGATAATGAACTTGATGCCCCATCGGTTTTCCCCATGGAAGCGATCTAATCTAGCCTCAGCTCCACGTATGTCCAGGCTTCCTTTTTGTAGGCTACCCAGAACCTGGCTGTCACCTCCCTGCATATACAAGTGATCATTAGCTGATGCATCACCAAAAATACACTGTAATGCTATGCTCATTCTAGTTACAAATGCAATAATGAAGAAGCCTGCACACTACATTGAAATGTTCCAAGGCAAAACTAACCTTACCCAAACTTTAATACAGCGAAATTAATAATAAAGGAAATCAAAGGTTTCGATGAGGGAAAAAATATTCTTCTACCATAGGTAGAGTCCTATTAGCATGTGAGATCCACCACCTTGCAAGACTTTAGTTTCCTTCTGACCTCCAACAAAATGTTGGGAGAAATTCATGAGAATTCTCCCTATGACTTCCACAATGTGTGGGGCAGACCAATACTTGTTCATCAGAACTCATCAACCAAACCATGAGAATCTGGACACTATGACATCAAAGTCACAGCCGAAATTACAGCTTGTTCACTGACCTGCCTTCAAGTGAGCTGATCACTGGCATCTGTCTCAGGCCAACTACTACAAGAATCAAAAATTGGGTTTTGAAAAAGACAAGAGGGAAAGAACAAGAATAGAAAATAAAAAAGATGCTTATAGGGTCTGCAATTGATAAAAAAGTTTTCCATACTTCAAAATCTATATATTCCAGCTATGGTCACAGTCCTATGGACTATAAACAATTTCATACGAAGGAAAGTGAGTGTAAAGAAAACCTTAGAAAAGACTTTCTGTTAATCCTCTTGATACAGAATGGAATTTTGTGGAGGTAACCATCTTAGTGCAGAATTGAATTTTGTGGCCTCTCCATAAAAAAAAAGCAAAATCATTCATGCTTTTTCCTTTCTTTCATAACAGTTAGCCATATCCTGCATCAGAAAGGCAGTGCCAGGAACAAACGAAGAAAATACATCATTCACTCACTCCCATTCAATTGGCTGTAATGTGTAATGCCCAAAATCCATAGCCCCCTATCCACAACCAAGCCCCACAGACCTTTCAGGTGTTTCCTACAGATGCTTCATATGCCCTGGTTAAGTTTACTGACAGCATCTCACCCAGTGTATGCACCACTTCAAATAACTCTTTCCTGTGAATGCCTTTCACCCTTCTGCTCAGGTCCCGAGCACTCAAAATTTTGTTCACTTCCATCCCCAATTTGTTCTCCCTTTTCTTATTCCCTCAACTTCTGACACATATATCCTCCTTGTCAACCTCACTTATTCTCCATATGATCAGCACACCCTCTTTAGCTCTTTCAACCATATTCTTCTTATCACCACACGTCGTCTCTCATACCCTATCATTACTTACTTAATCAACCTCCATCACACTACACTTTGTCCTCATATATTTCATTTCAATACATCCTCTTCACTACATTTTCATCTATGGCCCATGCCTCTTAACCACACAACATCGTTGGGACTACACAAAGACCTCGTACATTGGACAAGATGCGCTCTTATAGAATGTCCATTAAGTAAAAACTCTGTTCAAAGGGGTCATTACAACATGGTGCCTATGGAGATACATTCCTAATAGTGTCACTTCTTACACAGGTGAATGCTATAGAATGGTTTCCTTCAGAAATAGTAAAGGTTTTGAAGACGCTATTTTGGTGTTATGTAGATAAAACAAGGACATTGTTAATATATATACGTATTGTTTTTATGTTCATTGAGATGGCACAGGCAACTGAGGCCCTAATCAAGGCCATCGCATTCATGTGGAAGGGGAGCTGTGGTTTCGGTGCATTACACACGACAGCTAGAGACTGAGTGTGAGTGAATGTGGTCTTTTTAGTCAGTTTCCTGGTGATACCTCGCTGACGCAGGGGGTGGCAATGCTGTTTTACGTGGAGAAGGTTGGCATCAGGAATTGAAGGTAAGGACGAATATGTACATGTGTATGTGCATGTATGTATATATGTATTTGTTGGCATGTATATATATGTATTGTGCATATATGTGCATGTATGTATATGTGTATATATAAGTGGATGGGTCTTTCTTCGTCTGTTTCCTGGCACTACCTCACTGAAGCGGAAACGGTGATCAGGTATTATAGATAAACTATAAAATGTTTTAGATATTAAAAAAAAGATGTGTCGGAAGCATTCATATTTAGAAATATGTTAACAGCCTGCATTGTTTTCAGACTGGGAACAAAACAGAGGGGACTGCTGTACAAAAACATGTGCTGTTGCCTTCCCCAGACCATGTCATTGTTGCTGCACTCTTTCCCATCCATGAGCCATCCCCTGATGGTAAGATACATGGTTGTCTTGTCTTCATATATTATTTTTTATCAGTCATATTCAATTGTCATATGTTTTGCATTGGGTATGTTTCTGCGCTGCTGCTCATATCCCCCAAAGCACATTCATTAACGGTAAACATCCATTCCCTTTTTCTCCTCCATCTTCCCTTATTTACTCTATTGAACACAATTACAACATTGCTGGCCTCAATCTGCTTGTGGTTATACACCATCAAGTAGAGAGTCACCCTCAGCAAGACTGTATCATCAGAGTAGAATCTCATCAAGAACTTACTTCGAAGGAGTCCATCCTTTTTCTGCTACTGAGTGTAGTGCAACCCCAAAGCTGCAGGAACTCCTGGGGATGGGATCTTTGGTGTTATAAGATAAATTTAGACTAATTTTATAAATGATTGGCAGAAAGATCCACCTTTGACACATCCTGGAGGCTATATTGAGCATTATTTTTTGAGGAGAGTACATCACTTGAAACAGAAAAAAGATGAAAAAAAAAAGAAGTCTGCTAGATGGTGCCAAGCTAAATTATTCATTATGTAAATAACATCCAGTATGAACCATGATTATGCCACACTTTAGTTTTGGTCCTTATCTGTCTACCTGCTCTTTAATGTGTATAATGATCAGGTTTAGCGAATGTACTACAAGGAATTCTTCTTTTGACGTTTATTGCTTTGATTCCCAGGTGCAGATTGCAGCAAGGCTGTCAATAAAGAAACAATGCAAGAAGTTGAAGCATTCCTCTGGGCTGTGGACCAGATCAACTTGCATCAAAAGCTGCTGCCAGCTACTACCCTTGGAACTGTTGTCCTTGATACTTGTGGATCTAGGGTTAGTGGTGTGGTATTGTTTTTCTACCTCCCTCTGTGTCTTTCTGTCTTTCTGTCTGTTATCATTACACTTCCTCACACCCATGCCCAGTTTGTTAAAGTGTTTTAACATTGATAATGATATGTTTGAATCATTTTAAGAATAAGAGGTAATAGATTTTTCCCTCTCATTTACAGATCCGCACCATGAATCAAGTGACAAGCTTATTGAAGAGCTCACTTCCTGGGGTTGATGTTGACATTGATGACATCCAAATTTTCATAACCTCACTTGACCCAGAAACGGCAAGAGTCACAGGAGATATGTTGTCTTCTCTTAATGTGACCTCAGTCAACTTAGGACCGTCACAGGCTCATTCACCTTATGCCTTGCAGATGAGTCCACCTATAAACATGGAAGCAGAGGCCATGGTTCAGGTATGCTTATTAATTCTGTGCTGGGATGTAAACCTTCAGTCCATGCGGTATAGCTGAGTTCAGGAAGCCTAGTCGTACAGTAAGGTTATAGGAGGTACCTTTAATATAGCATACCTGAGGGTTTTGAAGGATTTTATAGTACAATGGAGAATCTTTGAACATATTTAGTATATAGTTAGGGGTCCTTTAAAGAATATAGTTTATGTCCCATTCGCAGAAGCAATGGGTTACAGCCAAGGCATACAGACATATGCAATGAAGTACGAGTCTTCAGGGTATATGATATGAATGAATTGTATTTTGAAAATTGATTGACAAATAATGCCTACATTGTGTATTATGAACATGGTGACTGGTCAATATGACCTTTAAGTCATAAGAAAAGTTTTATATTAGCTTTTGTAAATGAAGTCTGTTGCTTATACGGTAGCATAGTCCACAAATTTTTGCATTGATAATCATTTAGCTTTTAAAGGAAGCCCCTACGTGTTCTCTTACCTTCATTCCATTGAGCTCCTTACATTAATAACAGGTTTTCTTTTTGGTATTGTCATTTATACAAAATGTATAGTAATAATGAAAGTAATTGTTATTTTTATTACTGTAATCATGACATTGAGAAGAAGCATATGTAATTATGAGTCTTATACTCAAGAATAGATTTATCTAGTGCTAAACTTTTTCTAAAAACATGAACGATTACAAAATAAATTTTTTTCTATCTGAATTCTCATTATGTTTTGTATGATAATGATCTTACTCATGTTCAGTTTTAAACAAGAATGTAATAATCTGATTTGATATGACGTGGCATACTTTAGGATGTACCTTAAAGTTATTCATCTGAAAGAAATAATGATAAATAATGACATCCTGAATTAGATGCTGCGGTTCCTGGGATGGGACTATGTATCACTCGTAGTGTCCTCGGAAGATGGTGAGAATATGGCTGGAGCTGAAGCCTTCAGAACTGTGGCACGGGCATCTCGTGTTTGTCTGGCTAATGACATAAAGATGGTTCCCTTGGAGGCTTCAGCCATGGAAACTCAAGCTATTCAGGTAAATGAAAAAAATGTTCAGAGATAATACTCAAGAGTTATGAGCAAGCAAAAGGAATATTCTCTCTGTCTATTTATATCACCTATTTATATCACCGATGCTTGTAACCCAAGAACTCCCATCAAGGGGGTGGCCATGGCAAGAGAGTTTATAGGAAGAATTAGTTAGATATTGCATTTAGCAGCATAAGAGGAAATAAGAGTAGAAAATTTGTATCAGGTGGACTCTGGGTGCAAATTAGGTTATGGGGAAACTCCATACAAACAAACTAACTGGGGGAAGATGGTCAGTTAGAAGCTGAATTCCGTTACATCCCAAATTTTTTGGATTATTCTCTAATTATTTTTCATCAAATTCATTGCATTTTCTTAAATGGTTATTAGGTCATGATACATAGTTCCCATAGTTTGCTAAACAGAAGTGAGTTTTGAGGAATGGTAAATTGTTTCTTTCTGCGACATTGTCCTGCAAGAATGTTTTTTGGTAGTTCCCACCTTACTCTCCCTCCCAAAAACTTTTCTCTTAACTAGTGGTAATCACCATCAGCATGATGTCCTTTTTTCAAAAAATTATGAGATTGTCAGTCTATGTGGTCTGACAGCTGGTGTGATAATGACTTCATTGGTGGGTGGTGATTGCTAACCTGGGGGCAGGGGGGAGAGAGAGAGAGAGAGAGAGAGAGAG
>JAUUDW010107425.1:0-11067 GCA_032361385.1 Panulirus guttatus
TAGGAACACTAACCGTAAATTACTTCTTCCTTGAATTTCTTGAAATTACCCTCATATCAACTTCTGAACTATGTTTAACTCTTAAAGTAAATTTTCATTTGTCAGTCCTTATTCTTACTGACTCTCGTGTCGCTTATAGAACGCATAATATTACTTTCTGCCTCTGTCTACGTCTGATACCATTATTGCAAACAATACTGAAGCTGATACCATTCCTTGTGACACATCTGACAAGACCACTTGTAATCGAATCATTTGTTTGCTGATGATTCCTCGATCTGCCCCGGTATCCCTGACCCGTCTCTGGTCCACCTCGGCAGGTATCGGGAGTACAACGGCCGCTGCAACAACCTGGAAAACCCAACTTGGGGAGCCATGAACACCGCCTTCAAGCGCCGTCTTCCCCCTGATTACGCTGACGGTGAGGCCCCTCTGGAAACCCTTGTAGTACAACAGCCTCAGTTGTGTATCTCTGACACCATGCTTGGCCTAGACCTTCAGCTATGTAATATCATTTCAAGTTCAGAGCCAGAACCTCACTTATATGCTATTAACATAGTGTTTACAACAAGAACTTAAGCTGCAAATCACTTCTTTGTTGTTCAGGATTTAGAACCTAAGTTGTTTACCACATCTATATTGTTCAGGACTAGAGCCTAAGTTATATACCGACTTCCTCATTGTTCAGGACTGTAGTCTAAGTAATATACTGTTCATGTCTTGTACTAATCCCACAAGATGAGTTAGAGATATCCGTCTCCTTACGTCTAGCTGAGCCAACTTCGGTTCACACCAAACAAAATGTAACTTTACTATATATACCTCCTCCCTTGAGAGTCTCCCTGGAACCTTGACACCCTGGAAGTCTCCCTGGGACCTTGACAAGCCTCAGGGAGGCCGAGGAAGGCACCAGGCATCCTCCCCACTTCATGATGTGGTCCCGTTTCTCACAACATTTCCATCATTAACTTCTTTCCCATATACGTCTTCCTCAGGTACCGACGCCCTTAACCTCTCCCTTACGCCTCTTCCCCAGGTATCGACGCCCCTCGAACGGGTCACGGAGGGTATCCACTTCCTTCTCCCAGGGTAGTGTCAGCCCATCTCCACCGTGATGAGGGACTCCATGACCACGCCATCACCATCATGACCGTCGCCTGGGGCCAGGCCATCGACCACGACCTCACACTCACTGCTGAGACCAAAGGTGGGGTGCCACATGGTATTCAGAGGTCCGCCGGCTTGTAAAGTTAACAACCAGCTTCTGGTTTGACCTGGTACCTGTGGGCCTCTGCTGTTGTATGTAGTTGGAGTAGTGGCATTTTATCTCATGGCTTTAAGCTCTTATTCAAGGGTAGGTCAGTACCACTGTCAACTGCAAATCCGTCTCTTCCTGCAGCACCTGCCCAGCGAAGCAGTAAAATCTTTCCTTACGAACTCTTTCTTAACACTTTTTTTGTTCTTCAGTGGAAGCGTTGTAAGACCTGAGGGTAGAGTGTCCCTCCTCCCTCCTGGTAGTATGTAGTTAAAACAAGTACAAAGAGCACCAGTCATACCATCCACTATGATCTCACACCTGTAGGATAACCGTTCATACTTTAGCACTAGACCCACCTGGCACTTACACCAGCCCTCTGCTTAACTAGCCACTCATCGTCATCAGGAATCATCCTAACTAGCACTCAGCCTCATTAAGCCCCTGTCTGACTATGACTCTGCCTTACTTAGAGTCTCCCTTACTAGGGATCTCTGTGAACATGACTCTACTTCACTTATGCGCTGGATTCTCGATATGACCCAGCTGTCTGTTCCACTAAACATTCCTCTGTGTCGCTGCCTGACAAACACCGGACGTCTTCCAGATCGCAATAACCAGGACCCCGAGTGCTGTAAGCGCCCGAACTCACACCCTGAGTGCTTCCCCATCCACGTCCCGAAGGAGGATCCCTTCTACTCCCTCTTCAGACAGCAGTGCATCTCCGTCGTCCGCTCGGTTCCTGGCGTCAGATACGGCTGTAAACTTGGTAAGGAGCCTCAGAGGAATTTCAGATCCGTAGGATGAACTTTTTTCTAAGGATTTTCGAAATTCTGGACATTTTTGGGTTAAAGGCTTTGGATTGCAAGGCTGGGATGCGTGAGGTGTTTGTGGCTGCTTGGTTTGGAAGGTCGAGTGGCTGAAATTTGCCGTCGAAAGGAGAGTAGAAATGCTTTCATCTTAAGGAATTTCAGAATGCATGGGATTTTGGAAGGTACCTGAGATAAAGAAGCTCACAATGCGCAGTAATTCCAGGTTCTCCGATCGAGGAACTGCAGAAGGTGTTAGATTATTTTGCTAAGGTAGTCAGTTAGGAGAGGGTAGTGTAGGGTTCTATGTGGATTGACAGACTGTGTATAATACATTCTTTGTTTTCTTATCAGGAATTATTTCACGGAACCTTTCCTGGTTTATAAAGTAAGGCTGAATGAAACATATGAGATTTTCTATAGGCTTAAAGCACATTTTTTTAAGAATAACTGAAGATTTGCTAAGAGACGTGCAAATGAGATTCTGTTCTTGTGTCAGTGTTACTTAAAGATAATTAAATATCAGGTCTCGACCATCAGTGTACAAATGACGAGGAACAGGTCATTAAGAGGGAGATGACTGTGTGCGACCACAAACCTCTCATCACACTTTTTTCTTTTTTAACGAAAAAATTCTTAGACACTGACATCCCTCATGTGACCAGGTTTTCGGCAGTGACGCCTTCTTCATGTGCTCTCCTCTCTACCCCCAGGACCTCGCTCCCAGATCAACCAGATCACTTCCCACATCGACGCCAACTGGGTGTACGGCAGCGACCACGGCCACGCCGACCGCATACGTCTCCACAGAGGAGGTCTGATGAAGGTAAGGAGAGAGAGAGAGAGAGAGAGAGAGAGAGAGAGAGAGAGAGAGAGAGGCGACACTTCAACCATAAAAGCAAAGCAAACTCGTCTAAAACCCCATCATAACTTGACCATCTCACTTGAGAGTTCCATCATTCAAGCACCAAACACAACAGAACCACTCAGCATCACCGTCAAATCTAGTCTGTCTCGGGTATGCTTCTGAGGTGGGGATGTTCAGATGAAGGATGTTCTCTCGTGTGAGTAATTTCAGTCAGTTATACAACAGAAAAGTAACCCGTCCATGTGTGGGGCGTTGTTACTTACATCTGGGGAGCCGTGGAGCTCCTGCTTACTTATCTCAGAGTTCAATGTACAGAAGTCTTGCTGAGCAGCTATGACCCGTCCGTTTTTAAATGGCATTTTTTCTTTCCACTTCCTCGAGTGTTTTTCCTCCCCCTCTCTTTCCCTCTTCATCTGCTCAGCCTTTTTTTTTCCATGGACCATCTAAGGGCTGGCCTCGTTGAGGACTTTTGTCCTTGTGTCGAGCCTTTGTTGATTATAATGATAATGATAAAGATATTGATGATGATAGGGATATTAATAATGATTACAAAAAACGATAATGGTTACGTTAATGATAATGATAAAGATGACAGCTACAACAACAACAACAACAACAGTCATAATGAAATAATGATGATGATAATGATGATAATGATAATAATCAATAATGATAATGATGGCAACAGCATGTTCACACCACAATCTCCTACCTCCTCCTATCCACTTGACGCACCTTCTCACCCACCCTATCCTTTTTCACAAACCACTCTCCCACGCCATCCATCTCGCTCCTCTCATCCATCACCCATCTTACTCCACAACTCCCCATCTGTTCCTCTCACACCTTCCTTCAACCCGCGTCTCACGCGCCTTCCCACGTCACTCACGACTCCAGCATGATGCCCTTCTCTCACTCTGATTCCTGCTCCTCCTCCCGCCGCAGTCGCTGCCGGTGTTCCGTGAGTTCGGCATGAAGGACCTGCTGCCCCTCAAGCTGGAGGACCCGGACGAGGGATGTATTCGACCCAACAGCGACGTCTACTGCTTCGACGCCGGAGACAGCCGCGTCAATGAGCAGCTGGTGAGTATGATGGTCTCCGTGGAGTAGCGGTCAGCGTTGCTGAGCGTGATGCATTCTTCACAGGGGTCGAGCCCACTTAGGCTCGAATCCTGGCTGTGGCTGTCGGTCCATAATCAACCCAGCTTTTCAATACTCCCAGTAGGGGGAAACATAATCGATTAACAGTACCTTTTATAAGCATCCTAGGTACATAAGGCAAGAGTTTCTTTACATTATGACCCTTTCTTATACAAGGGAAACACAAGAACTCGAAATATAAGAAACATGATTTCAGTCGCTCGTCCCTCGATGACTCTGTCTCTCACGACGACCTATTAACGAATGTCGTCGTGCCGTACGTAGGTGTCAGGCTGTCGACGAACGCTGCCGTGTTAAAAGAGAGGCGACGACGAAAGGGTTGCCGTCAGTCGTGATTTCAGCTGGTTTCGAAGTCGCACGATCATTATCCGAGACTCCAGACTTTAATGACATTCACAGAGGCTTTTGGACATTGTCTCTGCTGTGGACTAGCATTATCTGAACCAACTGTGTCGAAATGGTTGCCAGTCGTCATACGACCCCGTGGCTAACGTCAACACACTTATCTCTCCCGTATACATCCGCTCTCTTTCTCACAACGTAAATCCCTCCCAGCAACCTAAGTACCCGTGTCTCTCCGAGGCCCAAAATCCCCACAATAGGGATTAACTCCTTACCCTCTCAATACATAAATCCTCCTTCAGCTGTCCCATGTTACTGTGATATAAATAAAACCACAAAATTCCGGAGCAACTTAATAATTGTTCCTGTCTTCCCCAGACCATAAACCTTTAATTTTTCAAATTTCTACATATATTTCAGACTGCAAATCCTCTTCCAAGAAAGCCTTTAATTCCATATTATCTCCAGATAATAAATCCAACTAAGAGTCTCAGTTACCTCATCTGTTCTAGATCAGAAATCCTTATGAAATTGTCCTATCAGACAAACATCAACAGAACACCTGATCCTTTCGGGGCTGCTTGTGAGAGAAGAAAAGATAAGAGATGCGATAAAAAGCACAAGATTCTAATAAACTCTGTTAAGTCGGTGGCGCAAATAATGCCAGTCGCTGACCCCAAGCAAGGTGTTTATCAAACCCGTTTTCTCAACGCATTAACGGGAAACTCTGTCAAGTACTTATATTGTGAGTCAACAAATATCAAAAAGCTTACGTACGAAAAAAGTGCTTTGCTTTGTTTAGAATACAACGGTTACCTACGAATTTGCACCCATTATCACAGAAGTGATCATATCAACCTATTCTTGAAAAATGACGCAGATCATAATAATCGAAGCGTTTGACAAATGAGCGTCTATATAAGATCACCTTTTAACTTTATCTTTATTTTAGACTGTATAACCTAAAGTCATGTAAATGGCTCTCTCACAGCTAGTTGCTTATATCAAGAATCCTTATAGATGCTTACCGCTATACTCTGTTCTTTGAGTCTCTTCTCAAGCGGACCAAGCAAAACTAAGCACGTTACACAGGAATGAGGATCGTTTCTTACACTTGAGTGTGAATGTCCAGCTTACTGAACCACTTCTCGTATTGTTTAAGATCATCGAAGATTGTTATACTTCGGTCTATACCCTCACTTACGTCGCGCGGCTCAGGAGATGTTAATCTGTCATTTTCATTTTTGTTTTTATTACCAGCGGGTGAAGCTCACTCCTTGTCGAGAGCAGCATTAATTTGCCACTTGTAAGACCAGTCGATCAATTTGTCTGAGTCAGTTGCTTACGTCTGTAGTCGCTCAAAAGCTCTGTCATTCAGAAGCTATTACTTTTTACTTCCCAGGTCTGTGTCTTCTGCGAGTATTGATATCTTACAATACGGTCCATTGTCAAAGTCTCTGGCATATAACAAAAAGAGCATAAGACCCAAGGTAGATCCCTGCGGCACTCCGCTTGTTAAGTCTAACCGACCTTTGATCATAAATCTCCGCTTATGGTCAGTCTATTAATCCTCTAGCCACCAGAGTACAACACTATCTCTCTTATGTGACTTTACTTCTGTCTTTAATAATTTCTGACCATAAATACTGCATTTCTCCTCAGGTGTTGGCGGTCGTGCACACCCTTATCATGAGAGAACACAACAGGATATCCACAGAGCTCTACCGCTACAACCCTCACTGGGACGACGAGAAGCTCTACCAGGTGAGGAGTCACGTGTCAAGGTCTGTCTGAGAGGTCGTACACGTGACTTAATGGTTAAGGTCAATTGAAATGGTCACCAAGGTCATAAGTCAACTTGGAGGTCATTATGTTTACGAGAGGTCGATTGAAAGGCAATGAGAGGTAAACTAGAACGTAATGGAGTTCAACAGAGGTCTTGGTACTCACTCTGAGGAGAGCTTAAAGGTTAGGAAGGTAAGCTAAGAGGTCAGAGATATTCTGAGAGGTTATATTTGTAAGTTAGGGGTCAACTAAAAGGAGTCATGAATACCAAAAGACAATCATGAGGTCATATGGTTAGGATGATTAAGTAAGGGGTCGTAATCTTAATGGTTATTGATACCAGTGAGAGGGATGGTGAAAGTTATCTAGAAGTGACCAACTTAACCCAGTTGAACTGTAATAGTCACCAAGGGTCACTGAATGGCCTCAGAGGTCACAGGCGGAAGAGCGAGAGACGATGGAAGCCAAGTCATAGGTCAAGTGGGAGAGTAAAAGTGAAAGTAAAATCTGGAGCTACAAAAAACTTATCTACGAGGGTCTTGGAGAGGAGTTTAGCCTCTCTCTTTTTCCTCCTCACTCTGTTTCCCTTTCCCTTTCTCAATTATCTTTACATCATATTCTACCACTCACTTTCCCTCTCAGGCAAAAATTCAGTGTTGCATGTAACTGCTTTTGTTTTGTTTCATCACAGCCCTCCATCTCCACGCACTAGTTTGCCTCGCTTTCCCCTGCCTTCTACAGTCTCTGGCCATCTCCTTCGCCACGCCTCCTCCTCCTCCTGAACCCAACCAGTAACGCTCGTTACACTCAACCACTTCATTAACTGCCCGTCTCTCCTTCTCCTTACACTCACCTAATCAAACCCTGTTATCCAACCCACTTGCTTCATCTCTACCCCCACAGTCTCCAACAAATTCCTGTTCCTTAGTGCCTATGACATTCCTCTCCAGTCTCATTTTCCTGCTCAACCTTTATGCATTACTCACTCCTGTAGAACCTCCTACCCTGCTCCATTCATTAACCCCTACCCTCCCATCCCTTACCTCCACAGGGAAAGTCCCGCCGTAAGTACTCGTAAGTAACAAGTAATCCCCACTTACAATCTCCTCACTCCTATTCATCAAGCCCACCCTCTACCTCCCCTTATCTAAAGTCACCTCTTCAACCTTTCCATCCAAATCTCTACTGATAACCTTTTCGTATTCCATCGCTCCATCTCTATCCCTTTGGTTCGCTATCTTGTCCTCTGTCAAATGTCTCCTCTGTATCCATTTCCTTATGCTTATTACCTCACCTCCTATCCACCTCCCTGTACTCACTGCTCCGGCCCTTATCCATTCTTCTGTACTCACCCTCGCCCTGTTTACCCACTGTCTCGCTCACTCCCCTGTCTTCACTACCTCCCGTCCACCTCCTGTGGCTTTTCCTAACCTCGGCTCAGCCCTGACACTAACCCTTGCCTTCCTCTCCTGCAGGAGACTCGCCACATCATCGCTGCCATCGTGCAACACATCACGTACAACGAGTTCCTGCCCATGGTACTTGGCAAGGATGTTATGAACAAATACGGAATCATCTTGGAAAAACACGTACGTATTTCGTATTTTCTCAGTGTCTTGAGTTTTGAAGAACTTTGAACCACTTGAATTTGAAGGACTGTGAGTTTCTTAAGATTTGAAGGGCTACAATTTTGAAGGTCTTAGAACTTCAATAACACTGAAAAAATCTGAGTTCCTTGAATTTTCTAGAACTGTCAGGTTTTTCAATTTTGAAGAATTCTGAAAGTTTTGAGACTAACGAAATCGAATTTTCATGAATCATTAGAGAAACTTGATCTTGAATCTCTGAAAGATTTGAGATTCTCGGAATAGCACGAACTTTATGTACTTAAAATAAGACCTGTAACCCCTATAAGACCTCTAGGCTACCCCTATACTGTCTCTCGCTGTTCACTACCTTCCCCGTCTACCGTCCAGGGCTACTTCGAAGGTTACGATCCCAAGGTCGACCCATCCATGTCTGCCAACTTCATCACTGCCGCCTTCAGGTTCGGCCACTCCCTCCTCCCCTCCACCGTCGAGCGATGGAGCCCCGCCCACAAGTTCATCGGTAAGGCATCTCATCGGTTAGCTGCCCACGGAGATCCACCTACATGTGTAACCGTAGAAGTTATTGCTACATAGTTCCACCCTAAAGTGTTCCAGTAAGAATTGTTCGGTTGAGGAATGTAGTCCACGGTATAATTGTTCATGGCTGTTAATGGATCATATTCTGTCATCTTGCTTTCGAATATTTCGTCATATCATTACCCAGGGATCGTCATACCTCCCTAGCTCCATCCCTGCCTTCTGCCCTACCCACACAATACGCCAGGTAAAGTCTTTCTTTCTCTCTCTCTCCTTTGGCACGCACAAAGACATTTAAGAAACTCTTGTCACGGTAAGAATTACTTCAGTGACAAATATTTTCCCCTGCAATTCATCTACACGGGAACTTTAAGAAGGCTTCATCACCAGTTAACTGTGTTGTCTCTCACTCACAGAAACCTACTTTCCTTCTTCACCTTAGGAAAAATCGGTGGTAACTGAGTCAAACTGCTTATTCCCTGCACCCACAGGAATGATGATCAGAAAGCCGTCTACACCCGTAGAAATCTACCCCCTTTCTGTATCTTCTGAAACCCTCATCTCAAACCCACAGAAATTCGCAAGGAACCTCATTCATACACACCTTAATCATCCCTTCCTCCACCTAACACCGAAGAGAGACACCTCTGTGTGACAACAGCTTCCTCCTCCTTATACTCCCACCTTGCACCGACAGCATCCCAGCGCCTCCATGAGATGTTGCGACAGCCATACGATCTGTACAAGGGAGGCTGGTGCGACCAGTACATCATGGGACTCTGCAACCAGGTCGCCCAGGCCATGGACGATGCTGTAACACAGGAGGTGAGGTTCCTGGTAGACGTTACTTGTTATAACTTAGTACTGTCATTGCTAGCTCTATATTGGTTATCCGTAGTAATAACTTGGTTGTTGCGAGTACTGCTTTGTTTAGTAGTTATGCGACTCATGCTAACTTAGTTATCATTAGCGCTACCTTTGTTTTTCTCAGTGCTGTCCAAGTTATCGTTACAGCTTTCATAGATGTAAATGGTGCTACTTAGGCTACTTCTAGTGCAATCGTGGTACTAGCGATATTAGTAGTACGTCTGGTGTTACCTACGATATAACAAATATCCTTTAGACTACTATTAGTGCACCCTTCCTTACTGTTAACGGTATCTTGGCTACTACAAGCACTAACTTGGTTACTACAGTCACTCTACTGGTTGCTACTGGTACTTTGGTTACCACCAGTAGCAAATAAGTTGCATTTAGTGTTCCCTTATTATCAACTCGTACTTATTTTATAACATTTATAACAAGAGACCTTGTCGTCTTTTCGCATTATACCCTCGTCTTACTACCAATTGTGAATCTTGTCGTTCCAGTTATTCAGTTCTTTAACTGCCATTCCTTGTGGCCCTAACTGAGGTGATACTATTGATCATTTCAACAGGAATTCTATTCATAACTTCTAATTTTCTTGTTTTTTTTTTTCTGGGGTTATGGTAACCTGATTACTGCTCGAAAGTTGGTTCCGTTTCCTTTATCAATGGCCAGGATTCAACAGCTAGCCAAAACTGTGTCCAGCCTATCCTCATTGATATGGCATCCTTCCCCTTTCTTCCTCAAGCTGTCTGAACCTTTTTTGTTTCCCTTGGGATGTAAACACCCAGGTCTCTTGATCTCAAGCCACCTACGAGTCCTCCTCCCTTCCATTGGTAGCGACAGTTTCCCTCCTTTGTTCCTTACTGTGACGCTGTGCCTTTGGTCCCCCTCCCTCAACAGGTGACCAACCACCTGTTCCAAGAGCCAGACAAGCGCTGGGGTATGGACTTAGCAGCCATCAACATGCAGCGAGGTCGAGAGCACGGCGTGCCCTCCTACAACGCCTTCAGGGAGTTCTGCGGCCTGCCCAGGATGTACAAGTTCGAGGACATGTTGGGCTACATGAGCAACAAGACGGTCAAGAGGTACACCGACGTCTACAGGTGAGTGACGAAGGAACGATCATGCCTTCTACAGACGAATACTCGTCTCGTTTCTTACACCTGCAGCTGACGGACCTACTTTGTTCGCTCGCCGAAGAACAATGGAGATCCTCGAATCGTTCTGCGTCCCTTTACGTGCTTTCCCTTAATGACTTCATTCAACCCTTTATTACGATATCTTAGGCATTTGACGACTACCTTGAGTACGATGACTAAAGTCGTACTCGGGAGATTAAGTCGTCGAACCGTATAAGTAGGGTCAAGTCGTCGTGCTATGAGATCAAGTACACATTTAAGGTTATCTCTTTTTGATGATATCTTGCATGGTAACCGATTTCTGTTGTAAAAATAGTTTTTGATAAGGAGAAACTTTGAAAAAATAGATATTTTTTCTTAATTTGAGGGATGGATACAGTCGAGTTTGATTTTCACTTGTATTGTGTAAAAAGATTTATACTCGGAGAGTCAGTTCCTATTTAGCCGGAGATTGTAAATTTTTCTAGATATTATTTTGCCGTTAGTAATCTGATTACCTGAGTTAACGCCTGTGTCTTACCTAATGAGGTTGATGCACAGGATATCATTGCAATCAACGGCATAATGTTGGTCCTACGTACCCTTAAGTGACTCAACCAAGCCGAATGTAGCTTCATCTAACTTAAGTTAATTCACTCTAACTTAAGCTAAACCAAGGTTCATAGATGCTCGATAAACTTGAGGACAGTAAAACAGAAGGTGCTAATCTCCC
>JAUUDW010107536.1:0-15580 GCA_032361385.1 Panulirus guttatus
TAACAAATTAAACAACCATGGGGACATTACACACCCCTGCCGCAGACCAACTTTCACTGGGAACCAACCACTCTCCTCTTTTCTTACTCGTACACATGCTGTACACCCTTGATAAAAACTTTTCACTGCTTCTAGCAGCTTACCTCCCACACCATATATTCTTAAGACCTTCCACAATGCATCTCTATCAATCCTATCATATACCTTCTCCAGATCCATAAATTATTATTATTACTATTTTTATGTCAGGTACAGATGGTGGTGGACCGACACTGGTTAGAGGTTGAGGGTGGTGGATCAGTGGGTCGTGTCCCTTCCAGTGTCTTAGTCAAGATAGATCTACCTCCTCATCCATCACATCTTCCACTTTTTGTTGCCTCTGCAGAATTCCTCCCATCACAACCTGGTGATCTTGGCTTGGCCAGAGGTATGTCTTTTTCATTTGCATATCATTCATGCTTTTTTTATATATAATTATCTGTTTGTGTTACCTATTTGTACAGTACAGAGAGGGAGTCCCACATCTATGGGATTTTGAAATTTTTGAACCATAAAAGAGCTTTCTTAAATTTTGTATGCTATTCAGAGTGTCATCTGTTTTATTGCAGTCCCATCACTTTGTACAAACTTTGTACATAGCTACTTGATAAGATCTCTGACTGCTATGTCATTACATCTTTTTAAGAAATTCTATCTATCTTTCTATATCTCTGACACCAGTTCCCTCTGGGAACTTCCATAAACGGTTTGTGCATGGCAAAAGAGTCTACAGGTATCCCTATCCTTACATGCTTCCCTCACATATGCCATCCTATGCATTCTTCCACCATTTCTCTCCATCTGGTACTCTTCCACTCTTTTTCCCCATGTAACAGATGGTCTTCCTTTCACATCAGCCCCTTAAATCACATTGTCTTACACCCTCTATGTAAACTTCTCATCTTGCTTTCTTGCCACATATGCAAACCATCTCAAAGTATTATGTTTTGCCCACTCTGCCACTCCAAAATTCATTCCCTTTGTTTTCCCTGCCATATCACATCTCTCATATTCTACCTTATTTCTTTCTTCTTTCCATCTAATCATTACCATGTGCTCTTCTCAAGTTGGTTATTTTCACAGCCAGGGTACATGACCTTTGTGACTCTTCCATTTCCATATTCGGCTGCATAGCTCAGGGTTAGGAGGACAAAGACCATAAACATCTTGGATGCCCTCAGAATACTTACCGGTATGAATTTTAGACAAGAAAAAGAATCTCATAGTATCCTCCACATACAGTTCATCCACTCAGCCCAGCTCTATGCCTCATCTACCTGGTCATCCACCTTTCAAAAGCAAACAACTAAGCTGCAAACCAAACAAAACAAGGTTCTCAGATCAGTCACCGTCTGGCTAGCACCTCAAATATGCAACACCTACCCGACGAAACATAAATACTTTCAGTGCACTCACTTCAGCATGCTTAACATTCATTTTGCAACAGCTTTAGATCCATCTTGATTTAACTGCACTGTAATCAGCAACCAATGCCCAAGTAGAAGCAGATAATTAAGCCCAGCTTTACACCTTAGCAACTTGTGCTGCCATTTCCCTCTCTCCCAGTAAACATGACATTGACAAAACATATATATGGAGTACTGACTAGTCCAGCACTTAACAACTGCACTCCCAACCCAGTTTTAAACTCCACTTCACCAGACATACACCCATCTGAAACTATACTAATACCATCACATGTGTTGATCTATGGTCTTTCCAAGTGGATGTAGCTAGCTTTCTGAGTGCTGTATGAGCCCAGTGAAAGGATATCATGGAGCTGTGAAGTGAGTCACTATTACATCAACATTGATCCAAATCTATAACATGTTTCTACAGGTTCTTTAGAACCCCCTTGATGATTGTCCATGTCATCCAAAGTATTGAAAAACTTCTCATGCACATCATCAGCATATATCTCATGAGGTTTGAACTTTTATTCAATAGTTCAAACTGTATAACAGCATTGCTTTAATTTAGCTACTTACATCACGATTTTAACAGTTCTTCAGAGTACATCCACAATACTCCTGTAGCACATAAGCCATTGTGACACCTTTCCAATGAGCTTAGTAGACTTTTGCCCTTCCCAGTATTTCTGAGGTGTTGCTTGCTTCTGTTCTGTTAAGGAGCTCAATGTGTATGAAATCATGTACAGTTAGGGGACCATTGACTCAGCTGTTGGAGCTAGATGGTACTCATATATATACTTTAATGAAGTGGGATGCCATTAGCAGTTGCTGGGGTGGTGTTAGTAGTCTCCAAATAATTGAACTTTTCTACAGTCTTAAGATGGCCAATATAAGAAATTGTAGAACTATAGGGAATGCATCTTATGTGTGACTCTATTATTATTGTTATTGATTCGGAAGTATTGAATACATTTCAGCTGACTGGACTTATAAGCTGGACAGGGTTTCTTTTTAAATAGTTTGGCTAGCCAGGGATTACTTCATACTCTACTAAGGCAGTCATTAATTAAGATATGTTGGAGTTCTCTACCAATGCATTTTTTTTTTTTCACAGGAGATTTTGTCATTGGTTTGAACCCAGTTGATGAATCATGGTGGTGTGGTGAAATCAATGGGAACAAAGGTATATTTCCACTCAACTTTGTATGGAGCATCAACAAGGATATCATTCAGGTGAATGCCAATATTGCCTTTATGTTTATTTGTCATGGATTTCGCCCTGAACTCTAAGGTTTGTCATTAGGCACCTTTGTCAAGGGTATAGTGAAGATGAGGGTGTAGTGAAATTAAGGATGAAGATAATTGTCTACTCATAAAGACCTTTTTGTTGAGGATGTAGTGAAGGTGAGGGTTTAATGGTGATGGTCTTTGACACGACCCTTATGGGTCAGGTCAGAGACCTGTAAGGATCAGATTAAAAGCTGGTGATGTCGAGAATGTAATGAAGATGAAGGTATATCAAAGATGGACTTCATTCTGACCCATAAGGTTCAAGTCAGAGATGAATGGTGTCAACATTGAAGAAGACTGCTTAGTGAAGATGTAGTGTAGCAGAGATGGGTTTGATCTGATCTGTAAGGTTTAGGTTAAAATCAAGTGGTATTGAGAGTGTAATGAAGATGAGGGTATTGTGAAGATATATTTTAGTGAAGATAAGTGTGTACTGAAGATGTAGCTTTGTGATGGTTAGGATATAGTGAAGGTGACCTTTGATGTGATTCAAAAAAATTTCTAACTAGGTTCAGGGCCAACTACAGAAGCTAGTCTCACATGATGCATTTCTGTGGCCACAGAGAATTAGTTAGATAACCATGGTGACATCACAAAGTGAACTCCCTCATTAATTTCATGCCTCCCACTCTCTCTATCTGTCTATCTATATCTCATGCCTCTTCCCACCTGGGAACTCCTTTAAGAGGATTGCCTCAGCAATAGAGTCTCCATAGCTAGTGAACACTAGTGTCGCTTCTTAGCCTTTAGTGCCTCACCCTTAACGGGCCATTGGCAGAGGGCACTTCTTAAGCGGTGTTTGCAGAGCCTCCTACCTAATGTTCCTAATGACTACTACTGCCCTGTGCTCCTGCTTAATATTCTCTCACTCATACCACCATTTGCTCTCACATAAGCTACTCTCATTCAAAAACTCTTAATATCATTCAAAATCTTATGTGCAGACCATATAGATTCAGGAATTCCAGAAAGCTCTCTCTTTCACTTATTATATGCCTTTTTTAGATCCATGAATGTTGAAAACACTTTTTTCCTTTTCCCTCAGACTTTTTATCATAAGTGTCTAAGAGTAGAATCTTAGCCTGTTCACTCTTTTCCATTTGTAAACCCGCCTTGTTCTTTACCATCAAGGGGTTCACTAATCCCTTTAACACGATCTGTCACTATTCTATTACACACCTTATTAGCTGTGTTAAACGACACCTATTCGTCTGTAATTCTTAGCAACTTTTATTCCTTTTTCTTCATGCAGTGGAGAGCAACTATTGCTTTTATGTAATCATGAAGCACATGTATAATTTTCCCTGCTAATCTCTAACAAACTTAGTGGAAATGTTCATATTACCATTACAAATGCCAGATCATGTCTATGTTAAACTTTTTAAAAGTGATATAATAAGGAAAATCAGTTAGACAATGACCAGTTCATAATGGAAGAGTTTGAAGAGGTCAAAATGTTACAGCCATCACCCATGTGGGAAAACTTGGTCCTCATGTTTTGATGTATTGGCTTGCCTTGTTCATATCGCGTTTCATGCTATGCATCATTGAGCGAGTCAGTGGTGAGTTGGAGAAGAGTGAAGTTACTTCATCATGGCATCGATTTTGGGTACAAAATCAACTATGAAGAAGCAGACTTTTCAGTTGGATTAGATCAGGAAGTGGCCCTGCATTGTGCGATCAAGAGAGGATCAATTTACCGCGCGATGTCAAGTTTGTGCTTCAGACGTTAACATTGCACAAGGAGGAGCAAATGACATTCAGGCCCTCCTGAGCAGGAAAGAACATACCAGCATGGCGGAAAGTTCAGGGAGCAATCGTGACATTGGACAGTTCTTCCATCAACGGACTGATTACTCAATGATCAGAGCAGAAACTCTGATGACTAACTTTTTAATTGAACCTGATATTGCATTCACTGCTTCATTTCACCCGAGTGACCTTTTCAGAGTCGTGTTTCCAGACAGCTCTATTGATTCGAAGTTTGTCTCCCGAAGAACCAAAGCAACAGCTATAGCTAGGACTCTTGGCGAAGTCCAAAGGTGTGTTTACTTCCATTTCTCCATTTGATGTTTTTCATAACATAGATCTAGATCTAGTCCTGATTTAAATATGAATCAGTATAAACAATAAAAAGCAGATCAGCTGCCCTCATAGTTCCAGATTTTCCAGATTTTGTTCGGAGTTCTGATATGTTTCAGTCAACACCTCTATCAGTTCTGGTTGTGCTGCCCCCATTGTAAATGATTTGTAAGAAATCATCAATAATCTAGTCACAAAAGGAGAAGATTATGGCCTTAAAATCAATGTTTTGAAGACTAATACTATGGTCATATCTAAATCTAAAACTCCACTGAAGGAAAAACTCTACAGCAAACAAAGGATAGGGTGGTTAAATGATATTGGAGAAATAACATTTGGTAAGAAAGGAAGTTTAGGAGCATTGGTCAGAGCCACAGAAGATAAGGAAAAATTGTGTGTCATAGTTGCCAACCCCCACCTTGTTGGGAAGACACATCGGTTGATTGATTGCCCCCATTGATTCATCCTATATATGGTCAGCAGCAGTCTCACAATATTCTTCTTAGTTAACGTGCGATTGACTGGGGTATAAAGTTGCATTGCATGGCAACGAACATTTCTAGTTTATGATTTTTTTTTCATTTTTATTTATGCTATCCAGAATTATAAAATGCTTTGCTCTTGTGGGTTGATCAATGATTCATGCATGGGTTACATATTGATTAATCCTACATAGAGATTTCCTAGTAGCATTGACTATCCATGTTTTTTATATCTTTTTAACAGCTGAAATCCTGAAGAAGATCAGAGAAGCACCATTCTCTATGTCAACAGATGGCAGCTCAGATCGTGGGGCACAATAGTTATATCCCATTATTGCACAATACTTTGATTCTGAAGTGAATGGAGTTCTTAGTGTCCTGCTGGAAATTGCTACCACAAAGGAACAATCTACTGGGAAAAACATCTTTCAGCTTCTTGAGAAAGTCAAAACAGAAAATAAGATCCCATGGAAAAATGTCATTTGTTTTGCAGCAGATAATGCAGCTGTCATGATGGGGGAGCAGAATGGGGTAGATGCATTTGTAAAGAAGAAAGATCCAGATACTTTCATCATGGGATGATCCTTGTCATCTTCATCTCGCTGCTGAGAAAGGAGCTAACCAGCTGCCATTTTCACTAGTGGACTTACTTGTTCCTATTTATTATTACTTGGAGAAATCTAGTAAGTGCCACAATGAGTTCAGGGGGTCAAACCCTGTGCAATGTTGAACAGCATGCAATCTTGAAACGTTTGTACTCATTGCCTTTTCTTGGAAAGGGCACTGACTAGACGTATTGAGCATGGGAGCCTTTGAAACAGTACTTCTTCAAAGAAGCAGAGTCCATGGGAAAGAAAAGGAATGTAGGAGTCGACTTAACAGAAGGCCTGTACAAGTGAGAGTTGTGCCACTCTTCAAACCAAGATAAGCAAGGTCACTCCATCTTTCCTAGGAAAGAGCAGTGCTGGTCAGATCTCATTAAGCAAGATGTCTCTGCTTTTGTCCTCTCACACAGCCAGCAGCGCAGGACTGGCTTCCTCTAGGAAGACATCTCTTCCTTCATCTTCTCAGAGCCAGCAGTGTAGGACAGGCTTCCTCTAAGAAGGCATCTCTACCTTCATCTTTTCATGCAACCAGCAGTGCAGGATAGGCTTCCTTGAAGAAGACTTCTCTTCCTTCATCCTCAAAAAGATTGGGCAAAGTTGACACAGTGACTGCATCTACAAGGGTATTGCAGGAACAAAAACAAGTGACAGTGCACTCACTGAAAGGGATACATCAGGTACTTGTCATAAAGCAGTTTCAAATAGTGTAGACAACAGAAAGAAAGCTTAATCTGAAGCTGCATTGAATGGAAGCAGGAAAAAGGCTGATTTGTCTTCCAGTGTAGACTGTGTAGGAAATGTTTTTCTGTGGACAAAGCTGGCAAGATTCTGACAGGACTTAATGATTAGAACAAGCTGTATTGTATGTTCCTCCTTAAAACCATGCATCTATTCAACAAGCTCAATCTTGAGCTGTAAGAAGAAGCACCACAGAAACATGTTTTACATGAGAGGTGAAACCCTTTGTGATTGCAAGTTCTCCATCACCTGAAAAGTGCAATCAACGACCAAATGAGGATCTCATCTTGGTGAATGATGTTACAAACTTTCTCACAACAAAAGCATTCCCATCAAATCAGAAGGAAGAATTCTTCATATCAGTCAGGAAATGCTTTGTTTGTGTATGTGATTATGCACTCAGGAAGTTCCTTCCTGAAGAATGAACTGATTCAGAGTGCAAGTGTTGCTGACCCAAGGAAGAGAATGGATGCAAGGTATGCACCAGTGCTCTACTTTGTGAAGAAATTCCATGCCATGGAAGAGCAGATAGATGACCTTGAACTTGAATTTGCTCACTACCAAGTAGATCAGCTTGAAGGTATATATTTGACCAAAAAGCTGATGAGTTGTGTGGCCATTTCACAACTAAGAGATAAGTCTTCTTATAAGGAAAAGTATGCACATCTTCCCAGAATCAAGTTTGCTATCCTGTCAATTTCTCACAGCAATGTTGAAGATGAGAGAATTTTCAGTCTGGTAAGGAAAAACTCCAGTGAATTTTGCCCAAGTCGTGGCACACAAACATTATCAGATTTCCTCACACAGAAAGTGTATAGTTATGCTGAAAAAAACATTTGTCATCAAGTGAAGTTCAGTGAAAGGCTACTGTAGAAGTGTAAACAGGCATCCACTGCTTATAACATAAAACTTTAGCCAGGACTGAATATTTTGGACAAACAAACATTAGAACCTTTGTTGACTTAGTTTGTGGACAGAAAATGAAACATTACAGACTAAATACCTTTTTGGTTTTAAAGTGAACAATTTTGGACTATTTGCATGCAGATAAATGAATGGAATAACAGCTTGAGCACTGGACATAACATGTTCCTTTATTGAAAGTGCAGCCTGTATTGTGCATGGTTGTAAGTTTTGTTTTGCAAAATTTTCCTTTTTTATTTTACTCAAAATTTCTTATTTTTTGCCATCTGTATTTTTATTTATTTTTTTTTTTTACAAGGTTGGCAGCTCTGTTACAAGGCACACTTAACAGACTTATACCTTTGAAGTTGAACATTCACTTTTTATCCCCCCTATGCCTTCATACAGTGGCATTATAGATGCATTCTGCTAGCCTTAAGGCACCTTACTTTGATCCATACGCACACTGAAAATGGAAATTAACCACTCTATGGCACCATCATTCCCTTTCTTAAGAGATTCAGCTGTACTCATCCTCTCCAGCCACTTTACCACACTTCATTTTACATACTAAAATGAAGATAAAAATAATAATGATAACTTTTAATGCTTGTGTGCTGTTTTAGAGTTTGCAAAGTAGCACCAGTAACAGATGAAGAAATAGCCTTATTCACTCTCATCCACTTTCCAGTATCATGTGAAATGCACTGATACCACAGCCGTGGATCCACAACCAGGTCACACATACCTTTCTTGTAGTTTCCCCTGCCCACTTCATATGTCCTGGTTCAGTCCAGTGACAGCACATCGCCCCCTGTATACATATTGCTCCATTTCACTCAATCCTATGCATGTCTTACACCCTCCTAGATGTTCAGATCTCAGGCATTCAAAACCTTTTTTACTCCATCTTTCCATCTCCAGTTTAGTGTCTTCCCTTTCTCCTAGTCCCCTCCACTTGTGATACATATATCTTCTTTCTCGACCTCTTCTCACTCATTCCCTCCATGTGTCCAAACCAATTCAGCACACACTCTTAATCTATCAGTACTTTTCTTATTACCATACCTATCTCTTACCTTATCGTATCTTACTTGCATTGTCTTCCTTATGCTACATATTGTCAGCAAACATTTTATTTCCAACTCATTTACTCTCTTCTGTACACTCTTATCTAGAGTCCAAGCCTTGTATCCATATGGTACTTTTGGGACTACTGTAGCCTCAAACATGACCATCTTTACCCCTCTCATATAGGGACCTCTCTTTCCATCCATTCTTCAATGTGCCCAGAATCTTTGCCTCCTCACTCACCCTGTGGCTCACTTTAGCTCCCATGAATTCATTTGCTGTCATATCCACTCATTGGTATCTAAAACACTGCATTTCCTCAAAGTTTTCCCCCATTCAAATTCACAGCCCAACAAACCTGTCTCCTTGCACTGCTAAACCTTGCTATTATTTACATTTACCAAAGACTTTCTCCTTTGACACACTTTCTTAAAGTCAGAAACCCACTTTTACATTTTTTTGCTTGAATTTTCTGTCAGTGCCATGTCATAAGGAAACAATAACTGAAACACTTCCCAAGGCCTTCCCCTAACAGATTGCAGGTCTACTACCCCTGTCCATGAAACCAATGTATTCACCCCCCCATCCATAAAGAGATTATACAGCCATGGTGATATCAGATACCCCTGCCAAACCCCTTCCTTCACCAGGAATCACTCATCCTCCTCTCAGCACTTCTAACTGCAATTTCTAAACAGTGATATATGGTTGAAGATATTTTGCTAAAATGGTTTAGACATATGGAGAGAATGAGTGAGGAAAGGTTGACAAAGAGGATGTGTGTCACAAGTGAAGAGGACAAGGTGAAGGGAGAGACCAAATTGGAGATGGAAGGATGGTGTGAATACGGTTTTGAGTGGTAGGGGTCTGAGCATGCGGGAGGGTGTAAGGCATGTGTGAGATGAAGTGAATTTGGAGGAATATGGTATATATGGGGTGATATGCTTTCAGTGGACTAAAGCAGGGCATATGAAGCAGGTGGGAAAACTACAGAAGGGTCTTTAGGGTTTGATTGTGGGTAGGGGGCTATGGTTTTGGTACATTACTTGTGCCAGCTCGAAAATGAATGTGAATGAATGCAGCCATTTCTTTGTTTATTCCTTGCATTACCACGCTAACATGGGAAATAGCAAACAGGAACGAAAGAAAGAGAGATTTCAGTATACAATATTCATTACAATGTTGCAGGCAGGTATAGGTATTTACTCTTAAGTTTATGTGAATTATCAGGACTTCTTTGAATTTTTCATTTTACTGACATTCAGTTCCAGAACATGGCCCATGAATATAACTCCCAGCACCTAAACATGGTGTACACACATCATAATCTTCATGTATATAGGATATATAATACTTCACAATAAAAAGAATTTTTTTTTTTTCGCTTTACCATTGAAAGACTTACAGTAAACCCTGATTCTAGCAGACTAATTGGGGTAAGTGTGGTCCATTAGAATCTATATTCTATTACCTTCCAGATTTTACTTACGTACATTAGTAAGTGAAATATTAACAATGCATTGGAAACCCACCTCATTCATTCAAGGCTGAAGGTGTTCAGGGAGTAACAGAAACTTTTGTGAATCAAAAAGAAATAGGTCCTGGGTCACATGGAGTCACCTGAATTGCCTACTTATCAGAGATGGGGCTTGCATAAGGTGCAAGCTACTCTTCTCATACTCATAATGCTCATTCATTTTCACCTTTCCAGCATTGCTGAGATGTTTCCTGGACCACTTAGCACCTGCAGCACTGATAGCATTCTTATCCCCTATGATTAAAAAGACAGTCCCTGTGTACCATGAAAAAGTAATGCACTTGTGTGAGAGCATTGGCCTAGAGTTTGTTTGTGTTGACCAAATGAGCATTTATTTCAGGTAGGCAGGCAGTGATCAATTTACATCTTGTTTGATGTTGAAGTTTCTGCTTTGATTATCTTTTTAGGTGTAATCACAAAGATGATAATATTGCACTATTAATCAGTGTAAAACTATGTGTATATGTGTAGGTAACATTGTATGTTACTAGAATGAAGAGAAAATGGACTGAGGTGATATGCAACAAGCTATAACATGTTTTCCTGATGCTCAGCATCTCAGACCGAGGTCAGAAACTAATGGACTGTTCTGTTACATCCCAAACTAAGTCTGCTGGGTCCTTAGCTTGTTGGACTAAATCTGCAATGCAGTGATCTTTAATGGAAATTACTGGTAAACCCCAAATTTATTCTGGTAGGGTCTAAAGGGTCTGTTAGAAACCAAGTTGTGATATGTTGATTTCTGTTAGAATGAAAGTTTAGTGTTGTGTCTTCTGACACAAAAATTTGTATGACGCTCAAGTAAACCTTTATGTGTGTGGTAGGTTCATTAGCTGAATAAGTGTCCAGACTGCGACTGTATACTATCTTACACTGCAAATAGATACACATTTCAGTTGTAGTTATGTTATGATTTGTGCTTTCCAGTGGTGCATGTTCCACTTTTTATATACAAATGCAACTTTATATTTACACTACGTTTAATACATATTTTCAGTGGTCTTTGTGCATTTTACGCTCAGAAACATGGGTTTACATACAGAGAAACATCACAATCTGTACACATACATTTTGTTCTATGAAATTTTCTTTGTCCTTTAGTAGTGTCGTAGCACTTATTTTAAGAAAAACTACGACCACTGCTGTTAATTAAGCTGTCTTAGCGTAAAGCAGTGTATACGCTATCCCTGGGAATAGGGGAGAAAGAATACTGCTCGTGTATCTCCTGTGTGTTGTAGAAGGCAACTAAGAGGGGCAAGTTTTGGGGGGGGGGGATTGCTGAAAATATTCTCCTCCTGTATTACTCTCCAAATGAAGGAAAGGAAGAAAGAGCCACAAGAGGATCTTTTATCCTTTAAGACCCACTCATCTGTTCTAGATGCTACTGCTTTCATGCAGAAAATAGCAAACACGAATAAAAGTTTATAGTATCTAGTAAATCCACACAGTAATTGGGTGTTTCCCCTGCTACCCTGGCAGCTTGCTGATATACACTTCAACTGAACTTTTTGATGGGTACTCACCATCTGAGTCGAGAAATTATGGGTAAGGATATGGAAACATTTTTTGACGCTGCTTCCCAGTGTACCACATGTGGGATTTTTTAAAGCCCCGGACTGAATATGGTACAGTTGCAGTGAACTGCCAGAGATGATACATACCATGTACACCACATCAACAGTCATTTGGGTAAAAACTTAAATGAGAAATAATTGCATAAATTATCTCTTTGCTTATTTGAATATGTTTTAAACAATGCAATCATGTGTCGTGAGAGGGTTTACATAGTAAATCATTTATTTTTAAATGACCCAAGATTTTTCACAAATTTATAATGAAGTGACTCAAAGATTATTATTCTATTTTTCAGTTAGAAGACAAGGGGGAAAAGCCAGTAAGTTTGAAGGGGCGTGTAAAAATGAGCCTTCGTGCACAGCTTTCAGAAGAGTTAGATTTGTATGCTGGGGACATTGTTAACATCACTCATGTAGTGGATAAAGATTGGTACAGGTGAGTTATATTTGCTCTCTGTATTTCTGTGAACAGTGTGATATTCTTTTGCTTGATCATAGGTGAAAGAGACTTATTACAAACTCTTGTCCAGGCCTTCAGAAAATCCACCTGATCATAGTATACTGATACCATAGGTAGAAGATATTAGTAGTTAATGATTTACAACCTCATTAGCAAAATTCTACCATGATTCTTAGCCAGCTTGTAACACTTATCATCACACTTTTGTAAGCAGGCATTATCCATAACGAATGGAGAGCTTGCTTGTTCAGACACTTGAGGGTCAAGAGCCTTGTCACCTCCTTGCCTTGTTGTATGGAATTGTGTGAAGAATGGTAACTTAGTTTTCCTAGTGATTTTTTTCTTCATTTGACTGTCCAGAATGTCTTAAGTGTACTTTGAAATAACTCAAGACTCCAAAATCTTCTTTAATTGGCTCTTGTGAAGCATCAGCTCCAATTATCTTATTTGGTACTTGGAATGGAGCTTACCCGAGACAGTTGATTAAAATCTAATTCTTGTGTTGAATGGCTATTGATCCTGCCTGTCAGCAGGGTGAGGGAAAAGACTGATGATTATTTCTAATTCTTGTTTTGAATGGCCATTGATCCAGCCTGTCAGGAAAGTGAGGGTAAAGATTGATGATTATTTCAAATCTGAAAGCTCATACTCGCTAACAGTAGTGGATTTAAAGTACCTAATTTAACTCTGCTGAAGCTGATCAATTTGAAATTGAATTTCAAGAATTTGTATTATGATGAACATGAAGCTGTTCATCACAGTGTTAAGTGAGATTTATGTTCAGTGTTGTTGTCAGCTTGCCAGAAACAGTCTTCCTTTATGTTCATATGTGTTGTCATAGAGAAAGAGTAATAAGGTCATGCATGATTAAGTGACTGTCTGCTTTTTCCACTTGGAAGTTATGTATATAATTTGAGATAATGTAAGTAGGGGTCACCTTTGAGGGATCTGACAGACTGGTTGATTCTTGTTTTGTGGTTACTCACAGATCCCACGACCAGAGGGGCTATGTCCATGGTTAGTGCTCCTTTTCACTGACTGTACTGCTTTGATACTTCTGTGTCACTCTTAGCATATACAGAAGCCATGGCACATTGCATGATCACTGTATCAGCTGAGTATTGATAGAGGCATTTATCATCATTGTGATAAATGAATTATCAGTTCCTCACTGCTGTGAATATATTTGAAGAACGTATGAGTGCCATTTGATGGACATGTGTATGTGTTGCCTGCATCATGTGGCAGACATTTAGATACCATTATGTCTCTTGTTATCATCTGCATGCCCATCTGTTGTCTGTTCATTGTCCATCATTGGAAGTTATGCATTTGCCTTTATCTTTACTTTTGTCATGATTTGAAAACTTTAAATCAGATTCTCATGAAAAGTTTTACAATTGTTTCTTTCAGTCTTAAAAATCAAATGGCATAAGACCCATAATTCTGATTTTCATTTTGTCTCATTTATACTAGTGCGCTTTTCAGGAGCAGTAGAGGATATATGGATCATGTGTTTGCTTTGAAGAATTTGTGTGGGAAATACTTAAAAACAAGGATTTTTATTTGACATTTATGGACCTGGATAAAAAGTATGATAGGGTTGATAGAGATGCTGTGGGAGGAAAGATACCAGAAGCAGTGAGGAGATTTTATTAAGAGATTAAGGCATTTGTGTGAGTAGGAAGAGAGGAGAGTAAGTAGTTCCAGGTGAAGGTGGGCCTGTGGTAGGAGTGGGTGATGTCACCATGGCTGTTTAATCTGTTTATGGATGAAGTGTAGAGGGAGATGAATGCAAGGGTCTCTGAGAGAGCGGAAGGTCTCCGTTTTTTTTTTGGGGGGGTGGATTAGAAATGAGTCACTTATTGTTTGTCGATGACACAGAGCTGATGGCAGCTTTGAATGAGAAACTGCAGAAGCTGGTTTCTGAGTTTGGGAGAGTGTGTAAATGGAGAGAGCTGAGAATAAATGTGAATAAGGCAAGGAGTTATCTAGAATGCACTGAAACCAGAGCCCACTTATCCACAGCCAAGCCTTGTATACCTTTCCGTGGTTACTCTTGACTGCTCAGCCCATTGACAGCATGTTGCCCCTTGTATACCACATTGTTCCTATTTGTTCTGTTCATTGCATGTCTCCCACCACCTTGATTGTTAAGGCCCTGATCACTCAGTGCATGTCCAAACCATTTCAGCACAATCTCCTCTGCTTTCTCATGTGTATTCTTACTACCACACCTCTCTCTTACCTTATCATTTCTTATGTGATCAACCCTCTTCACACCACAGTTTGTCCTCAAATATATCATTTCCAATACATCCACCCTCTTTCATACTTTCTTCTCTTAGGCCCATGTCTTGCATCCATACAGCACCATTAGGACTACTGTGCCATCAGACATACCCATCTTTTCCCTCACAAACAGTGACCTGTATGTGCACACGTTCTTCATTGCACCCAGAACTTTAACCCCCACACCCACCCCATGGCTTACTTCAGCTTCCACGGTTCCATCTACTCTCATATTTACTCCAGGTATCTAAAAAACTGCAACTCCTTCACGATATCTCTATTTAAACTCATACTGCAACCAACCTATCTCTCTCCACAGTTAAACTTAACAACATTGCTATATTTACATTAAACTCTCAACTTTCCCATTTCACACACTCTCCCAAACTAAGAGAAACAGCTTCTGCAGTTTCGCACTCGAGTCTGCTTTTAGAGCTGTGTCATCTGCAAACAGCAACTGACTCACCCTCCAGGCACACCCCACCCCCAACAGACAGCAGACCTTTCCCTCACTCCAAACTCTCACCTTCAGTTCCCACACCCTCAATCAGTAAACATTTTAAGCAACCATGATATCATCACACACCCTTGTATGTATATGCATGTGTGTGAAATATATTGCTACTATCTGCAGTATATTATGCTTCAACACCTGAATTTCTCTATTTGCATATTTATACTGCTTTGAGAGAAAGCTTTACACTCATGGGGCCCCATCTCTTAAACATAGTCTGCTGTCATAAAACTTTTTAAGCTTCTGTATTCTGTCTGCAGTTACTGTTTCCTTATTTATTTTATTCCACTTATCTATCTTATGTTGTAGAAATACTTTTTTACATATATTTTTTAACATGTTTTCCACTTAATTTCATGTTTATGTTCACTAGTTGTTCTATCTGTACTTTTTTCAAAGAATTGTTCACTGTCTGCTGTGTTTAATGTTATATGAGACATGATGCAGTAATTGGCCATTTGTGATTTTGTAGCAGTATCTTTATTCTTTGTGCTGGGTTTTTCATTGAGATTATACCTACAGTAACAAGGTGGCAGTGCATTCTGCCTAATTATGGTGTCTCTTGGTTCACAATAATGATA
>JAUUDW010107757.1:0-15571 GCA_032361385.1 Panulirus guttatus
TCATGGTACCCATCCCGCCTCAGGTGGTTTTGATGGGCTTCGTCAGGTATCAGTTGGTCTGTACACTTCTTAGTCCTTATGGCGTCCAATAAGCACCAGCTGCACTTGTTCATCGTCGTGGTGATGTTAACCAAAAGTCAGTCTTCGCGGTGTTCGCGGGATCCCACTTGGTCTTTCATGGTATTCTTCAAGAGATATTTGGTCCTTTTGGTATCCATCAAGCGCCAGTTGCTTTTCATGAATAGTGTCAAGCACCAACTCGTCTTTGGTCTTTTCTTTTTGGGACTAATTGGTTCTTAAGGTGTCCATAAGGCACAACTCAGACTTCACGATATCCAGTCAGGCACCAGCTGATCTTCGTGAGATCAGACTTAACTTAACCTTTCTTGTATTCATCAGACACCACCTGGCTTCATTGGGACCCACCTCAGACCAATTAATGTTTGTTGTAAATGACGCAATTGATATGGTTTTAATGGCCCCCAATTCAGACACCAGTTGGTTATAAAGTCACCATACGCCAGTCTGTTTTGGTTCAGTCACTCGGGCACCAGTTCATCTTCTTGGTATCCATCAAGAACCATTTGGTCTAGGTGCAGTCCTCCAGGCACCAGTTGGTCGTGGAGGGATCCATGAGGCACCACTTAGTCGTGCATGGATCCATGAGGCACCAGTTGGTCGAGGAGGGATCCATGAGGTACCAGTTTGTCTTAGTGTTATTCATCATGCACCAATTGATTTCCGTGGGGCCCATAAGGTATCACTGGGTCTTGAGGGGGTCTACCAAGAAGCAGTTGAACTTGGTAGGGTCCAACGGGCCCTAGTAAATCGTCATAGTATCCACCCATCCCCACTTGCCCAGTTGGTTTTGAAAGGGTCTACTAGATATTCAAGTGGCATCAGTTAGTCTTGTTGGCGTCTGTCAGGCAGTAAATGATCTCAATGGTACCCGTCATCTTCCTCTTTTATCAGTTGTGTCACGTGGTTTTGATGAGGTCCGTCGGGCATCAGTTGATCGTGGAAGAGTCCATCGGCACCAGTTTGTCTTGGTCGTGTCCATCAATCACCAGTTGGTCATGCTCTGGTTCACCAGGCACCAGCTGCTTTTTGTGTATCCAGCAGGCAGCATCTAGTTTTCATGGTATCAATTAGGCACCGGTTGGTCTTCGTGGTTTCCAGCAGGAGGCAGTTGGTCTTCGTGATATCCAGTTGGTCTTGTAGTATCCAGCAGGCGGCAGTTGGCCATCGTGGTATTCAGCACGTAGCAGTTATCGTAGTGCACTGGCTGACTGTTTTTGTGGTATCCTCCAGCTATCATGCGACCATGTTAGATTCATCAGACACTTGGTCTTGTGTCTCAGGTACTAAAGAGTCTTAATGATGCCCAGTAAGCATGAGCTGGTAATCGTGGTGTTCCTCAAGCAGCACCAGTCGCTCTTGGTGATGACCATCAGGCACGATCAGTTCTTCTTGGAGTCCATCAGATAGAGGGTTTTGGCAGCGTTCATCAAGCACAAGTTAGTTCTTTGGGCTTACTAGGTTTTGGTCTCATGAGTTCCGATATAGTTGGTCTTTTTCTTTTCCAGTAGGTGCCAGATATTCTCCGTTTTCACTGTCATGTAAGTTAGTTTCCGTCACGTACTAGTAAGCGTGAATGGTATCTACCATGTACCATCTGGTCTTACTGGTGTCCATTAGTCATCAGTAGAACAGATTTCGGAAATCTTGGCGTTGTCCGTCAACCACCGCTGGTTTGTCATACAGGCGTCCATCTGGTATCTTTTAGTGTTGCTGGTGTCCATTAGCCGCCATATGGATTCGCTACCATCGATCATGTACTAGTTAGTCTTGTGTGTATTTATCACGTTCCAGGTGGTTATGATGGTGTCCCTCAGACGCCATTTAGTCTTACTGATGTACATCGGACTTCAAATAACCCTGGTGCTCTAAGAGAGTCCATCGGTGATGGATGATGCCCTCACGCGTCACGTCAGTCAATTTGTAAGGTCCTTTAAGCACCAATTTGCCAAGATGAAGTCTTTCAAGCACAAGTCAGTTGAGACACTTTCCTCGAAGATCCAATTAATCTTTTGGAGATATCTTTGGAGGACCAGTTGGTTTTCAGCGATACCTTTCAGGCAAGACTTGGCTTACATAGTTTCCGGAAACCAGTTTAATTTAGTGGCGTCTTTCAGGGACCATTTGCTTGCAGCTGACCTTCAGGCATCAGCTGGTCATGATAATTCATCATTTAGTGCTTGTAACCTTCACATGCATAGGTATTAGTTAACCTTTTTGGGAACCTTAAAATACCAATTGGCGGCTAATTTCACTATGTTGTTGATCTTGCTGATTATCTTCAGGTATCACATAGTTATAATGGTAGCCTTTGGAGATACCATTTGTTTTGTGATAACTTTCCAGAACCAATTGTTTTGATGATGACCTTCTCTTAACAGCTGGTCTCGGCTGTGACATTCGAGTACAACCTGGTCTTGGTGATGACAGGCGAGTACCAACTGGTCTTTGTGGTGATTTCCGAGTACCACTTAATTCAGACGGTAATTTTCAGGTAATTTGTGGTCCTGGCAATTACGATTATCAGCTAGTCCATCTCCTTAGTAAGCTTCAAGGACCATTTGATGATAGCATAATATTCAGCAACCAGTTGGTGTTGATAGTAACCCTTTATAGCCAATTGGTCACACTGATGATCTCCGAGTACCAGATGGACATGCTGATGTTTTTGATAGACCACCTGTGATAGTTGGTTTCATATTGCCATCAGATGACACATGGTCTTCGTGCTGATTTGCGGGTAATGGTTGCTGGGGACCTTTAGGAAACATCTAGTCTTGGAGGTCATCTTCACGAATTATTTGTTATTCCCGACTTTATGACTATTATGTACCAGAAGGATGTGAGGATATTTCCTGGCTCAGAACCAGGTGGTCTTTACGTCTTTCGAAGACTGGCAGGTATTGTTGAGGTCGAGGCTTGAAGCGTTCTTCAGGAACCAACTGACCTGGCTCGTATCGCATGGCCCCAGTTGGTGCATTTGACTGAATGGTTGCTACGAAGCTGAATTAATTTTTCATTTATTCTTTTTTATTTCAGGTATTTGTTAAGGGTTCCTCTTGTGGGAAAATGTCCAGTCTAGTGATCACTTCCTGTCAGTGGCCGTGGTCGATGCATCTGCATGTGTACATATTACCTTATTCCTCCTCCTCTTATCCTCTTCCTTCTCCTTGCTTCAGTCGCCGCCCACGTCACTCTGGGTAGCGACGCGTCCACGTGCCTAGGTAGAGTGTTAGGAGCGACCAGTCCCGGCCGCGCGCACGCCCACGGAGTTCCGTGTCTAGGCTCAGTCCAGGACCACGGGCGAGGTCCTCCAGGGTCCACCAGGGTCCACCGGGGCCATAACCATGTCACCAAAAGTAGATGACTGTCGCAGGCCAGAGCACAGGGTTGGGGCACAGCCATATGGGGCCTTCTGCTTTACTGCTTCCTTTCATGGTAGAAATCTGGAAACGCAGCCAAGAATGTCATCGGTACCTGAAATATCTCAGATTAGCATTGCTCCTTTCAGTTAGTCCCGGCAGACATCTTAAGCCTGGGATATCCCCGCCTTGCGTGCGTTTCCAGTTCTGTTCATGTTTACTAGTACGCCACAGCCTCACGCCAAGAGCCTAGAGCCACATCAGCTTGTTCACCGGGACAGTCAAGTGTTCACTAAGTAAGGGTAGAGGTGACATAATCCAGTGAATGGCTGTTACTGTGTTGCTTAGTAAAAAAGCTAAATAGTGAGCCGAGCTTGGCTGTGACGTCAGGGAAGCAGCAAAGACTACGTCAGAACAAATAACTTGACAGACGAAGACACATTTAGTAGCCATTCGATAGGACAGAGAGACAAAGGGACAACCAGACGGAAGCAGACGCACTTTACTGTTTGCACAAATGTCACTCACGTCCCTGAAGACACAACCTGTTCCCTTTTGGATATCACTCGTAGCTTAATTTAGATATGTGGGGTTCGGCTCCAGCGTCTGGTGCTTCGGGTTTTGTAATATTAGCAGGTGGGTCAAACGAGATAAAAAAAAGTGATCAGTTGGAGTATTTCCTGAGTCTGTATTGAAATATGAAGCTCTGGTTCCCGGTATGAACATTTTGTAGAACTTCTAATGTTACTAAACGACATCAACCCATCTTTGGGTGAAGCCTCATACAGGAAAGAGGAAGCCCAGGCATGAAAGAAGCCTCACAGAGAATGAAGGAAGCCTAACCCTGGGTGAAGCCTCACAAAGAGGAGGGAAGAATAGAGCCATCATCGCAGCTGTTGTTTCATTAAGATCATTATATATACGACGTAATGCACAGGAATTAGTTAATCCACACGCACGCTGACCAGACTAATTTATGATGATTCTGCTCACAGCCGGGAGCGATCGCGATGTTACCAAAGAGAAGACAAGACAGGAAGGAAGGCAACTCTGAATATTGATGATCAGATGACCATACATGACGCACCAAGTAACACTATTAGGCCAGGTTCCCCCAGCTGTGAATGGGAGGTGCAGTTAATGAACAATGATGATGAGACGCGGCGAGCTCCTGCAGAAGCGCTGGTGCTGGGCCTCGGTCAACAGAAGGGTTGATGGTGTTTCGCCCGTATATCAGTGGGCTACCTGGGTCAACAACGTCTTTAGAAAGAAAAACTCCCTTTATGACGGCACATCGTCAACAAGGGAACAGCACAGCATCTGGCATCTGTTGAGTTACATCATAAATTGGAACAGTTCCCTTCCCGCCCAAGGTTAGACCATTCCTTCTTCACATATCCTGTGACAACACCGGAACTTGGCAGCACCACCGCTGAATAGTTCGAGATCACAGCATGAACTGGTAAGGTTTCCCTGAGGAAGGTCATTTTCTCCGAGTAATACTCAAAGACGCGATTTGCTTAACGAATGCAATACGCCACACAAACACATACACTCACTTAAAGATGTGGATGGTGTAGTGATGAGTGATATTAGTTTAGATTATTAGAAAATAAGTGATTGATCGAAAAGGCTTCACTCCTGACTAAAGTATGAGCAGCGCATGACTATTGTCCGACGCCTGTATATGGGCGACGGTGAGGCGTAACCCGATGCTCGGGGTAGACGTCGATGACGCGAGAGACCAGTGGCAACTGTTGCTGGGTCGCTTGAGTAAGGCTGTCCGAAAAAGATTACGTTTCAGGTGTTGCACACTGGCACTGATCCAGCCAGTGACGTGACCCAATCAACACGGCACCTAAGATCCTTCAAGAAATTGCAATGTATTCACATTTGTCAGCAGTGCAGTGAAAGTCGGTGAAACTCCAACCTCAAACACTACACACGTACATGAGCTGAAGGTAGTAATATCTAAGACGGGGAACGCGGACTGCAACCCAGGGAAAGACAATGGCGAACGGGTCCTCACAATCCGACGCCAACAGCAATGTCGAAGATTGCTTTTAGAAGGCGACAAAAAAAAAGGGGGGGAGGGTGTTGACTAGTCCTCACGCTGGGTTCTAAGGGATCGTTTCACCTGTTGCCAATTGCCGTACTTCTCTGGTCGATTCTAAACATATCTCCCACAGGAGTTATAAGCCATGAAACACAAGAGGTGAGCCACCATGATAGTAGTATGTTAGGGAAGTACCGTAATTGTTGATGGAGGAAGGGAAACATAGGCAATGACTGCCCATTGTACGTGCAGATAAACTATGAAGCCTGGGACCCACGCTAGAGGGCAGGATGTGGGTGCGGTAAGTGGCGAGTCCCTACCCAGCTATGAGGGACGGTCTTCAAGGCAGTGAAGGACAGTGTTCAGGGCAGTAGGGATAAGGGACACTATTCAGGGCAGAAAGTAGTGAAGGAGAGTGTTCAGGGCGATATGTGCGGAGGAACGGTGTTCTGGGCACTAAGGGATAGTATTCAGGTTAGTGGTGAGTGAGGGACGGTGTCCCGAACAGCAGTTAGTAAAGGACTGCGTTCAGGGAAGTTGGTAGTAAGGGACAAAATTCAGGCCAGCACACAGTAGAATACTGTGTTCAGGACAGAAGGAAGTGAGGGGCGGTGTTCAGGGCCGTAGGTGGTAATGGACGAAGTTCAGGACAGTTGGTAGTGAGGAACGCTCTTCAAAATAGTAGGTAGTTAGGATGGTGTTCAGAATAGTGTATAATGAGGGATAGCGTTTAGGGCAGTCGGTAGTTAGATGTGGTTTTCAGGAGAGTAAGTAGTGAGAGACTGTGCTCAGGGTAGTAGGCCGTGAGGAACATTGTTCAGGGATGTAAGTAATGAGGGGCGGTGTTCACTGAAGTAGAGTATTGGGGATATTGTTCAGAGCAGGGAGTAGTGAGGAACGGTGTTCAAGGTCGTAGGTAGTGAGGAACGGTGTTGAGGGCAGAAGGCAGTGGGTGACAGTGCTAAATGCAGTAGGTAGTGAGGAATGGTGATTAGATTAATCAGTATATGGGACGATGTTCAGGGCAGTTGGTAGTCAGTGACGTAATTCAGGATAGTGGATTGTTGGGGACGGTGTTCAGAGCAATAGGTAGTAATAAAATGTGTTCAGGGCAGCAAGTAATGAGGGAAGATGCTCAGGGCAGTAGGCAGTGAGAGACGGTGTTCAGGTAAGAGGTACAGTGTAGTATTCAGAACAGTAGGTAGCGAGGGACAGTATTTAGGGCAGCAGGAAGTTAGGGACAGTGGCCAAGAAGTCAGTAGTGAGGGACGATGTTCATGGCAGTATTAGGGGAGTTGATCTTCAGGCGGTGAGCAGTAAGCGATAATGTTCGGAGTGGTAGGTATAGAGGAACAGTGTTCAGGAGAGTAGGGAGTGAGGAATGTTGTTCAGCGCCGTAGGTGGTTAAGGATAGTGTTCAGGATAGTAGGCAATGTGTGACTGTGCTCACTGGAGTAAGTAGTGAGAGACGATGTTTAGGGCAGTACGTAGTGATCAACATGTTTACTACAATAGGTAGTAAGGGATGTTGTTCAGTTCATTAGGTATTAAGGAGCGATGTTCAGAGCAATAGGAAGTACAGGACAGTGTTCAGGGCAGTATGTAGTTAGAGACGGTGTTCAGGGTAGTAGGTAGTTAGGGATGGCGCCCAGGCTAGTAGGTAGGGAGGAACGCTGTTCACGTCAACAGGTAGCGTGGGACAATGTTGAGGACAGTAAGTAGAAAGGGATGGCGTTAAAAGCAGTTGGTAGTAAAGTATGGTGTCAAGGCAGTAGATAATGAGGAACGGTGTTCAGGGTAGTAGGCACTGAGGGACAGTGTACAGGGCGGCAGCTAACTAAGAACGGTGTTTACGTTAAGGATGGTATTTGGAGCAGTTATTAGCAAGGGACAGTGTTCAGGAGAGTAGGTAACTAGGAGTGGTACACAGAACATTAAGTAATGAGAGACGTTGTTCAGGGTAGTAGGTAGTAAGGAACGATGTTTAGGGCAATAGATAGTTAGGGTGGTGTTCAGAGTAGTGAGTAGTGAGGTGTAGTTTGCATGCATTCAGGGGCGGTGTTGAGGCAGTGATTAATGAGGGACAGTGTTCAGGGCAATAAGTAGTTAGAGATGGTTTTCAGAGCAGTAAGTTGGGAGAGACTGTGTTCATGGCAGTAGAAAGTGAAGGACTTATTTCTGGGCAGTAGGCAGTAAAGGACGGTGTCCAAAGCAGTACGTAATGAGGGACGTGTTTCAGTGAAGCGGATGGTTACAGGTGGTGTTCAGGACAGTGAGTAGTGAGGGACGGTGATCAGGGTAGTAGGCAGTGAGGAACGGTGTTCAAGGTAGAAGATATTAAGGGAGAATGTTCAGGCAGCAGGTGGTAAGGGACAGAGTTCAGGGCAATAATTTGTTTTGAACAGTGTTTAGAGAAGTAAGTTGTGAGGTACTGATGTTCAGCTAAGTGAGTAGTGAGGGGCTGTGTTCAGAGCAGTAGGTAGTGTGGGACAATGTTCAGGGTTCTGTAATACTTTAGACTGTGGTGGACAGTGTTCAAGGATGTAGGTAGTTAGGGGCAGTGATTACAGCAATGAGTTGTGGTTGACTGTGTTCAGGGATTTGAGCAGTGAGGGGCAACGTTCATGGTTGTAGTTACATAAGGACAGTGTTCTAAGGAGTAAGTAGTTCAGAACGGTGTTCAGTGTAGTAAGGAGTCAGTGTTGGTGATTAGGTCACCATTTTGCAAGGGACAGTCTTCAGAACAATAGGTACTGAGAGACGATGTTTAGGGCAATAGATTGTGAGGGGTGGTATTCAGAGCAATACAATGTTAGAGACGGTGTTCAGGGCAGTAGCTAGTTAAGGCCAGTGTTCAGGAAAGTAGGTAGAAAAGAAGAGTGATCATGGCAGTGGTGGGGGATGGTGTTCTGGGTAGTAGGTAATGGGGAACGATGTTTAGGGCGGTAGGTAGTGAGGTACTGTGTTTACGGCAGTAGACAGTGAGGAACGGTGTTCGGTGTGGTAAGTTGTACGGTACGTGACTAGGGTAGTGGGAAAAGGGTACGGTGTTCACGGCAATAGGGAGTGATGGACGATGCTCAGCGTAGTATATAGTAAATAGACAGTAAGTAGTGAGTTGTAAGTAATGAGAGACAGTGTTTAGGAAACTAGATCGTTAGGAACGGTGTTCAGGGCAAAAGGAAGTGAGGGACGGCGCTCAGAACAGTAAACAGAGAAGTGCGGTGTTCAGGGCAGTAGGTAGTGAGAGACGGTGTTCAGGGCAGTAAGTAATGATGGTTTGAGGAACGGTGTTAAGGAAAGTAGATAGGTAAGAGTGCTGTTCAGAACTGTGATGATTAAGGGACTGTGCCTAGTATAGTTAGGGGCGGTGTTCGAAGCAGTGATTTGTGAGAGCCGGTGTTCAGAGTAGCAGCTAGTAAGGATTGATATTCAGGGCAGTTAAGTAGTGAGAGACTGCGATCAGTGTAGAAAGTAGTGAAGAACAGTGCTCAAGGCAGTATAACGTTAAGGGCAGTGTTCAGGGCGGTGAGTAGTAAAGGATGATGTTCAGGACAGTAAGGTCTTCAGGTGAATAGGTAGCGAGGTACAATGTTTATGGTAGCAGGTAAAGGTGGGACAGTGTTCAGAGATGTCGGTAGAGAAGGATGGTGTTCAGAACATTACGTAGTGAGGTACGGTGTTCAGGTCAGAAGGAAGTGAAGGTCAGTGTTTAGGGAAGAAGTTAGTGATGATTGGAATTCAGGATATTGGGTTGTGAGGGACGGGGTTCAGTGTAGTAGATATTACGAGACTGAATTCAGGGTAACATGTAATGAGGAAAGATTATCAGGAAAGTAGGTAGTGAGGGATGATGTTCAGAGTAATAGGCTGTGGGGATCCGTGTTCAGGGCAGTAGGAGGTAAGGGACGGTCTTCAGGGTAGTAAATAGTGACGGACGGTGTTCAGGGAAGTAAGTAGTGAGGAACAGTATTCAGGATAGTAAGTAATGAAGGATAGCCCTCAGGACACTAAGTAGTAAGAACTGGTGCTTAGGGCAGCAGAAAGTGAAGACCAGTGTTCAGGACGGTAGGTAGAGACGAACGATGTTGATGGGGCGTTTTTCAGCGCAGTAGGCTGTAAGGGAGGACAATAGACAGTAATTGATGGTCTCCAGTTGGAAGAAAGGTACTGTGTCCAGTGACATAGATAGCTGAATACGTTGTTCAAGATAATATATAGATAGGGGTTGTGTTCAGGGTAGTAAGTAGTAGGAGGCGGTGTTTAGAGTAGTAGATATTGAGGAACGGTGTTCAGGGCAGCAGGTAATGAGGAATGGTGTTCTTGGCAGTAGGTAGTGAGAGACGGTGTTCAGGGAGGTAGATACTTCAGGGCGGTGTTCAGGACAATGAATAGTGAGAGACAGCATTTAGAGCATTATATAGGGAGGGTCGGTGTTCAGACCAATAGGTACTGAAAGACAGTACTGAGGGAAGTAGGTAATGAGGGACGATGCTCTAGGGCAGTATGTAAAGTGAAACGGTGTTCACAGCAGCAGGTAGTAATGGATGGTTGTTCAGGGTAGTAGGAAGTGGGAAACGTTGTTCAGAACAGTATATAGTTAAGGGTGATGTTCAGGACAGTAGGTAGTAAGGGACATCATATTGGACAGCATGTAGTGGGGACAGTGTTTAGGGTAATATGAAGTGTAGGACGGTGTTCAGGGCTGTAGGTAATGAGGGACAGTATTCAGGAAAGTAGTTAGTGGGAACATTGTTCAGAAGATTAGATAGTTAGGGATGATGTTAAGAACATTAGGTAGTAAGGGATAGTGTATATAGGCCTGTATACAGTGGGGGACAGGGTTCAGGGTAGTATGTTGTGTAGGACAGTGTTCATGGCTGGTAGGTAGTGAGGGACGGTGTTCGGGCTGTCAGGTATAGTGTTCAGAATAGTCAGTAAATGGGAACAGTGTCTAGAACAGTTGATAACTAAGAGCTGTGTTCGGAGCAGTGAGTAGTAAGGAACAGTGTTTAAGGTAATAGGTTATCATGAGCGGTGATTAGGGCAGTAAGCAGTGAGAGACAGTGTTCAGCTTAACAGATAGTGAGGGACAGTGGCGAGGTCAGTAGGTAACGAGGGACCGTCTTGAGGGAAGTAGATAGGTAAGGGCGGATTTCAGGGTAGTGAATGGCGAGGGACGGTGTTCAGAGAAGCAGGTAGAGAGAAACTGAAGAACGGTTTAGGGCTGCAGGTAAAGAGGGACGATGTTCAGCGCAGTATGTAATGAGTGACGGTGTTCAGGCCAGTTGAAGGTTAGGAGCAGTGTTTAGTGTAGTAGCGAGTGAGGAATAGTTTTCAGGATAGCAGGTTGTGAGGAATAATGTTCAGGGTAGTAGGTAGTGAGGAACTGTACTCAGGATTGTAGGCAGCAAGGGGTAAAGGGCTCTGGTCGGAGAACTGATTTGTGAGGGCTGCTGAGGGCCGTAGTTAATTAGTAGTGGTGTTCAGGGCAGTGAGTAATAAGGGACAGTGTTTAGCATAGCAGGTAGGGAGGGGCAGCTTTTGGGGAAAGTGTTCAGGCTAGTAGGTAGTGAGGGAAGGTAGTCAGAGCAGTAGGTAGAGATGGACGGTGTTCAGGGCAGCAGGTAGAGAGGGAAGGTGCTTAGGGCGGTAAGTAATGAGGGATGGTGTTTATGTAAATGAGAAATTCGGAGCAGTGTTCGAGATAGTGAGTAGCGAGAGACGGTGTTCAACTCAACAGGCAGGGAGGGACTATGTACTGGCCAATATAGAGAACGGACAGTGATGAGGGCTGCAGGTCATGAGGGACGGTGCTTAGGGTAATATGCAATGAGGACCCGTAGGTAGTGAGGGACGTTGGTCAGCACAATAGATAGTGAGAGACAGCCTTTAGATTAGCAGGGAGTGAGGGACAGGACTCAGCGTAATAAGCTTTGAAAAACAATATCCAGAGTAGTAACTTGCGGGGGGTGGTGTTCAGGGCATTAGGCAGTGAGGGTCAGTATTCAAGGGAGTAGGTAATTAGAGATCGGGCTCAAGGCAGTAAGTTAGGAGAGACGAAGTTCAGGGTAGTAGGTGATGAGGGTCACGGTCAAGCCAGTGAGTAGTGAGGGGGAGTAGGTAGTTAGTGGTGATGAGTATGGCAACAGGTCATGATCATGGCAGTGAGTTGCAAGGGACGTAGTTTAGGATAGAAGAACGTAACGAAAAACTGTGCTTACTGTGAAGGAAGGTGTTCAAAGCAGTAGGTAGTGATGGACAGGTAGTATATTGTGAGGGCCGGTGTTTACGGCAGTTGGATGTGAGGGATGGTGTGGGTAGTATACAGTGAGAGACGGTGTTCAGTACAGAAATTTAGTGACAGTGTTCAGTGTAGAGGGCAGTAAGAGACTGTTCAGAGCAAAAGGCAATAGGGAACGATGTTTAAGGCAGTAAGGCAGTAGGTAGGACGGGAAGGTATGTGCACGGTTGTCGAATTGAAGGATGGTGTTCAGGCCAGTACGTAGTGTGGGACTGTTTTCAGGACTTTAGGTAGTTAAGGATGAAGTTAAGATCAGTGATCACTGAGCGAATACGTTCAGTGCAGTAAGTAGACAGGGGTGTCCAAAGCGATACATAATTAGGGCAACATTCGGATCAGTGAGTAGTGAGGGGTGGTGTTCATGGCAGCTGGTCGTGAGGGACGGTGCTCAGAACAGCAAGTAGTGAGGGACGGTGTTTAAGCCAATAGGTAATGAAAAACGGTGTTCTGAGATATAGAGAGTGAGGTAAGGTGTTCAAGGTAGTAGGAAATTAGGGACGGTGTTCAGGGCAGTAGGTGCTGAGATATGGTGTTCTGAGTGGTAAATACTGGGAGACTGTGTTTAGGGTAGAAGCTGGAGAGAGACAGTGCCACAGCAGTAGGTAGTGAAGGACGGGGCTCACAGTAATTTGTAGCAAGGAACGGTGTTCAGTAAGTAGTGAATGACGGTGTTCAGAGTAATATGTAGTGAGGAACAGTGCTCAGGAGAATAGGGAATAAGGAACGATGTTCAAGACCCTGTGTAGTGAGGGACGGTGCTCAGGGCGTAGGTTTAAAGAGATGGTGATCAGAAAGGCAGGCAGTGAGGAACGGCATTTAGGGTATAGTCAGCCGTACACTAAGTTGGCGAAGAAGCCATGCCTCTTCCATAGCTGAGGTAGCTGATCGGTTGATATACAATGTTCGTGTCACCATCCATTTATTAACACTAAGTGTGTTCACAGTTTATAATCAGACCTGTTCTTCTGTATAATAATGTTAAAAAATGGGAACATAAAGATTTAAATGAGTTTAAGGCATTAGCACTTTATACTTGCTACAAAAGAAAGAAATAATGAATAGGCTTCATTCGAAAACGATGTTGTCCTTGACTTCGACCGTTTGTGATACATGTTTATCATTTCTATCGTCCTATCTAAAGTGCTAATGCCTTAAAATTATTTAAATCTTTATGCTCCCATGTTTTAACATTTTTATACAGAAGAACAGGTCTGATAATAAACTGTGAACACACTTAGTATGAGTAAATGGATAGCGACACGAACATTGTATATGAACCAATTAGCTACCTTAGGTATGGAAGAGGAGGGGGTGGCTTCTTCGCCAACTTAGAATATAATGAGTATATGAGTATATTAGGCGGTGATGGACAGTGTTCAAGGCAGGAAGTAATATGGGACGCTATCTAGGACAGAAGATTGAGAGGGGTAGTGTTCAGGGTGGTGTTTGGGTTAGTGGGCTGGGAGATGGTGTTCAGGGTATGGGTTGTGGGGACATGTGTTCAGGGCAGTAGAAAATAAGGGCTAGTAGGTAGAAAGGAATGGTGTTCAAGGCTGTAAATAGTGAAGGACGATGTTCTGGGCAATAAGTAATGAGCGATAGTATTTAGTGCAGTATGTAATAAGGAACAGTGCTCAGAGGAGGATGTTTAGAGCAGTAGGCAGTGAGAGATGGTATTCAGGATAGAAAGTAATGACGAAAGGATGCTCAGGACGAGAAAGTAAGGGACAGGTTTCTAGAGGAGTAGCAAGTTAGCAAGAAGGGTTCAGGGTGGGTAGCTGTGAAGGGTGGTGCTCAGGGCACACATCCAAGACCTCCAGACGAGCTTAGAGACACCCTGAACTCTTGGACCCCCCAAGATCAACATGGAGATCACTTTGATAAAAATCTTGGTCTTCAAACTAAACTCGCGATAGGAATTTGTCGTGGTTAAATCATGGCCCTATAGACAGTGTGTAAACAATGCGGTAACCAGGAGCTAAGTTCACCGTGTCGAGTTCACAGGTCGTGACGGACATAATGTGTAGCTCTCGGGAGTGATGATGGGTGTTGGACTCTGATCATTCAGTATCTGGGCCGGTGTCCCACGAGTAGGGTTGTGAGCAATATCTGAGCATTCACTGCATGACCGCTGACTTGACTTAGAAGTGAAACCCCTTGACGTAGGGCAGTACTGCTCTTGAATTCGACAGTACGACTCAAGAACGACATTACTATCCTTGAACACGACGGTACGACCACGTTTGAGGTCGTTGGCATGACCTTCTATCAGACCTTTAAGAGTCGGGTCAGGGGTCACGCCATCGTAATAAAAGGGTCGTGCCGTCGTGGTCAGTCGTAATGACATGACGTTACGACCAGGAACTGGGTAACAGTTAGAGAAGCGACGTCGACAGAGACTACGACTTTGGTTCACAGTTTTGAATGGATTGGAGTGTGTATGTGTGTTTGTGTGTCTGCCTGTCTGTGTCTGGATGTGGCCACGAGCCTGGAGTCCTATGCCGTCAAGTAGCAGCAGTAGATAAGCCCGACGGGATGGACTGACTATATCGTCCTATGGGGAACCAACAAGGCTCGTCGTGTTAAACCTTCACTTGCTTGCGACTTTAGAGCGGGTCATCGCTTAACAGTAAAACACATGCATGTACGTAGATGGCGGAGTCAACATATTTCAGAATGTTAGTATGGGATCCAATTTAATACAGACTGGACTAGAACGACTGGATCACTTAAGTACTCACTGATACGGATCTAGGAAGTTAAGACTTAGAGAAACATACGAGCTATGTAATCTAAGTAATAATAGCAATCACCCCGGTCGATTTCTGAAAGTGCAGTCCACTTGGATACCACTTAAGTGACAGAAATGATCACGAATATTAGCAGTTCGCGATAGCGTAGATATACTGATATAATCTTGGCTTCACCTATTGTCTCCGTACCTCAGTCGTGGGAAGTGCAGGAACTACTTCAAAGAAAATTTGTTGCCTCACACTTTATTGCTTACTGGATTGCGACTGTGGACCTCGAAAATTATGACATGTGTTGCGAACTGGTTGTAACTGTAGGACCTGGGTTGTGGACCTCGGACTGGTAGAATGACTGTAGCATCCGGCTGTGCCCCCAACATCGTGCTCCTAAGTTCAGTTAGAAATGAATGTTGTTGGTGTCGTTGCTTTAGCTTAGACGCTGCGCTAGACTAAGTCGGTCGTCCTGGGGCCCGGGCGAGGGGAACTACGGCAGCACCCGGATACCACACCGGGAACTGTCATTCAGTACCTCACAAAGGCGAGTTCGTAAGCCACGCACACACCCCTGAGGTCGCCACCTAGCGACTCACTGAGGAGCACTGTCCTCCCTGCTCGTCAGTGAGGGTATGGCTGAGGTTCCCTTGGAGGTGTTGCGGAGGGGGATGAACGCAGGCAGGTCTGAGGGGTGACGCTGGGCTGTCAATAGTGTTCACGGGTTGTATGAGTCACACAGATAATTCCCAGTCTGACTTTTGAGGAAACGAGCCATTTTTTTTTCTGTGATGTAAGGTGTTCACAAGTAAAGACGGAGCACAGAAGCCTCCCGCAACCCCAGATAAGCTAGCGTTTCACCGCCAGGGTTTACGGAGGCAAGACAGCCGCCACTGCAGGAAGATGTCGTCCAAGTGGCGCCGTGGCTTGGCACCCGGGATGACACGCCGAGTCACGCTACCCTCGTGACACTTAGCAAGTCCACTGTCATTCCTCGTGGTAGCGCTGACAGTTTCTAGAGGCTTAGAGA
>JAUUDW010107867.1:0-19413 GCA_032361385.1 Panulirus guttatus
TCTGTGTGTCTGTGTGTCTGTGTGTGTGTATGTGTGTGTCTTTGTGTTTGTCTGTATCTGTGTGTCTTTGTGTGTGTGTGTGTGTATGTATATGTATTTGTAGTTGTTGCCAGACTCCCCCTACTTGATTTTGCTCCGCGAATGAAGTCATTTTTGGCGAGATTGTACCATCGTTAGTCGACGGATCAGAATTCAGTCTCACCAAGCAACTTCTTGCCTCAATATGGTCAATCCTGTACTTGCTACAGAGTGTAGCGTAATCTTGGGTTGCAGTATTTACTGGAAAAAGAAGACCTGGGTAAAGAACATGACTCTCTTATAAAGGGACCCTGGGGAAATTATTAATAAAGGATTATGTATAGGTTATATACGTGTGGTACTGAATGCTACTGTAAGCTTCAACGTGGATCCATATCAAGATAAAACCAAAATGGATGAAAGTATCTGTGGTACTTCATGAGATCTTTCGATGCCTTCCTTCATAATTAAGGAAATGAATAACTCAATCAACAAATGATATCTAGCACGCCAGTCTCCTACTTGGTTCGTTAGAGTTTAGAGAAAGATCTTTTGTCGTTGATTTAAAATGTATTTGATTATATGATGAAATTATGCCAGTCAAATAACATAATTATTAATAACATCTGGTCATCTATTAGATCACTGGCGTTCCACAGGAGTGTGGAGGACAGTGAGACACTCCAGGCTACCAAGTATCAACTGTGATGCCCCAGACTGCTACGAGCTGATCTCTATGATTTGAAATAGATTAGAACCATCTCTCATGATGAACCACCCACAGGTATTAGCCGTGCATCTCATAATAAAATACCTCATACTTGGTATTCCCTAATCTCCCATGTTACAAGCAAGCAATTAAGTGATTGGTACGTCTCGTATTGGAAGCACCATAAGCTGTACCCTTCAGCTTGGACCAAGAAGGCTTCATTTGGTCTCGACAGGAGTCGCGAGCCTTGACGCGCCGGTTTAGCTCCAAACAAGAGGACCTGCTGAATTAAGACGTTTTTTGCCTATGGTACGGGGGACTGAGAGGCATGGGCGGAACGCGAGATGCAGCCACCTCCTAGTGGTGAGTCTTGGGTGTTTCGAACAATATCGATTCATTATCAAATTGTAACTCAACTCAGCAAAGAGTTGCAAAGAATCATTGTAATTCTCTATAAAACAAACCATTCACAGATGACATACTCTCAAGGAATATCTTTTGACTATATAGTTTTACACCAACAGTATAACTACCGAGAAAACTGTCGAAATTAACCCATTTTGTGCTATTTCTATGAAAGTTTTAACTTGGTGTGGCCGTATTAGATATAACTATAGAAGAAAAATTCTCTTCTGTAAACACATGTCTTTCGTGCCATCAGAAGTTTCGAAATTCGACAAAAAGATAATAGTTGGAGATATATTCAAATTTCAGGATTCATTTAATTTTCTGAACCATGCGCTCTGTATGCACGGTTCAAATATACTACAGGAAGGAAAGACTTGGTACAGCAATTCGTCTCCAAATGCTCGTCATGCTGACAAAAACGGGCTTGAGAGGAACAAAAAAGCCTTTGAGCATCTGAACTACTTTATCTGAATTCATCTCAGAAGTGGAGTGCGAGAGAGCCAGATGGAGTTCAGGGAACTGCTCTGAATACACAGAAGGATGAACCATCGACCAAGGTATAAGTCGACAGCCCTTCCATAACGAATATAATATATCGTACGTGAAACTGAGGTGAGAGACAATAACTAAATAGAAAAAAGTGGTTTACCCAAAACAATTCGTTTTCATGGACCTCATACCTTTTGCGATTAAGACAATGGAAATGAAATAATCTGTGCTCTAGAGTTGTGTCTCCCTAATCACCTCAGGCGAAACTAATCTTTACTAAAATTTCGCTAAAGTCATCACGTATACCTAAAACTTATTTCCCAATCAGAGATCCACTGCCTAACCCACAGCTGGCAGGAAAGGGTCATACGATCGTCTTTAGCGAAGGACGTTACTAGTTTGGACTAACTAGTGAAAGAATCGTCTAGCAGATGGAGTACTGCAGGTTTTCCCTGGTCAGGCACTGTAAAACGTCTCTAGTGAGACTGAATAACTGGAAAGCCTTTCTAATGAGAATGCAGGCCTAATATAGTGTGAGGTGAGGGAAATACTTACAGGAATATTCTAGGGACTGTACGATAAACGTGAGGGGATTGTTGTGGGAGGTAGATCGATACTGGGGGAAGCTGAGTGTGAAAGAGATCTGAGGGACAAGGCGTCCAATTTGACTACTATAATGTTAGTTTTAGAGGATGGATAGGACCTTGGCGGTAGGAGTCCTCGAGGAGTAGCGGTAACCTCACAGGCAGAGGAACTAGCAAAGAAAGGTCAAGTAGGGTCAGTTGGGACAACTCAGGTAGTAGTGGGTTAGCACAGGTTGAAGTGAACTCTCAGGTAACCTTAGAACTAAGGCTGGTAAGGTCTCGTGCGGGGAGGGTCAGAGTAATGCGGCGAACCCAAAACAGATGGAAAACCGTCTCTCTTCCGCTACTGCACACGCAGACAATAACAGTGATAATATAAACACGCATACCGACAGTAAAAAAAAAAAGAGAATTCAGTCAAGAAACTAACTCCAAGGGAAGTAAGTTTGATATACACAAACGCCCGGAACATCATTACGAAACGCGACGAACTTATATCCTGTGTAGTGACTGAAAAACCGAACATTATTGCAATCTCAGAAACGTGGGTAAACTCTGAAAATAAACACTTAATTGCTTGGTTAGCCATACCCGGATAAAAACTAATTACGTAAGATCGCTTATGCAGGATAGGTGGTGGAGTTGTAATCTGTGTTGATAACAATCTAAGAGCTATTAAGATAAACAAAGTAGACTCACACACTTTATATTGACATCACCGACAAGTTCAAAAGCAAACTATGGCTCGGCGTTATTTACAGACCTGCTAAACGAAAGAAGACGACGAATTGATGCTATACAATGAAATCAAAACTCCTATAAACAGTAAAGTGGTTATAATAGTAGGAGACTTCAACAGTCCAAACATAAATTGGAACACGTTAACTAGTGACCGAAAAATTACGAGACTTACGGAACTGACTGAAAATGCTTTCCAAAAACAGTTAGTTGAAAAACCAATTAGAGGTAAAAACATTCTTGATCTTGTCCTCACCAGCGACATAAATATAATCAACTCTTGCGAAGTAGGCGAGAGTTTGTCAAACAGCGATCACAGTTGGATTAGGCTAGAGATAAATTCGAATTATGAAATGAATAACAACAAACTCTTGATCCCAGATTACAGGAGAGCAAAAATTTGAACACTTTAGGCACGAAATTCGCAGTTCCAATTAGACAAAACTTCTTGACGCTCACACAGTAGAGGAAATGTGGAATCATTCTAAAAAACACACTACTCGAGACTGAAGATAAACATATTCAACGAATCATGAAGAGAACTTGCAACATTTCAAAACCATCATGGATGAATAGGAGAACAGAAGGACTAATTTGCCAAAGGAAGAAAACATAAAAGAAGTTGAAATCAATGTAGTGAATGCTAAGGTTATAAACACCTTTAAAATTCGTTTAGACAAATACTATATAAATTCAGGTTACTCAGAAAAACTCCAGAAATTAACTGTATAAACGACAGCGGTAATGTGGACAGTAGAAGGCTAATGTGCAGCAGCTGGAGTTGGTGATAGTGAAAAAAGAAAAAAATGTTGATCGGAATTACCTTTTTCTTGGTAAGCTTAGCTTCCTTTTTTTTTCTTTAACAGACAACCCAGTCGTGGGCCAATCTGGCCTCCTGTTGTTTGTCTTCCTCATATAGACTCATGTAAGTCAGAGTAAACGCGAGGAAGAAAAAGAATTTCCTTGAAAGTTAAGAATAAATCTAAGGAATTCTGTAAATACATAAGACAAAGGAAAGCAGTGAAAGAAGGAATTAGACCATTACAAAACAAACACGACACACTAACTACTGACGACAAGGAAATGGCCACCATACTAAAGTATTCTTTTAACTCCGTATTCACAATTAAAGAAACATCTCGAATACCGCAACCAGTGTAAAATTTCAAGGATCTGATGAAGAAGAGTTGAAGGTTAGACAAAGAAAGAGCTCTGAAATACTTAAATACCTGACCCAACTAAATTCTAATAAATCCAACAGTCCAGATAACTTAGCTCCAAGATCCTGAAAGGAGGTTAGGAGACAACTGATATACCTCATATCAAAAATATTCAACAAATCTTTATCGAGTGGTCAGGTGCCAACTATCTAGAAACTAGAAAAAGTTATTCCTATATATAAGAAAGGAGACAAAAATTTTGCCTTGAACTACCGCCCAATTAGCCTTACGTCAGTGTTAGGTAAAACGACGGAAAAAATAACACAAGAGAGAGTTGTCGCTTTTCTAGAGTATCACAAAATTATATCGGACAATCAACACGGTTTCCGGAATACAAGATCCTGCCCGATAAATAAGGTGGAATATTTAAATGTTATCAGAATTGGGACGAAAAACTACTGTCTGATGTAGTATATTTAGATTTCCAAAAGACTTTCGGTAAAGTATCTCAAAAGAGACTTTTAGATAAACTCAAAGTACACGGAATTGGCGAAGAACTCTGTACATGATCAAAGACTGGCTTACCGGTAGAAAGCAGCTTGCAGTATTAAATGGAGAAGCCTGAGGTTGGTTAGACGTAACGAGTGGCGTGTCACAGGGGTAGGTCCTAGGCCCAATTCTTTTCATGATATACATTAATGGCCTAGAACTCGGTCTCATATGTAAGATCTCCAAATTTGCTGACGATTCTAGATTAGGAGGTAGAGCTGTAAACAGGCGGGACTGAGAAATGATTCAAAGAGATCTTAACTTATTAGCAGAGTGGTCAAACAGATGGCAAATGAGGTTAAATTTAAACAAGAGTAAAGTTATGCACTTTGGAGACAAAAATATACGTTACGACTACAAACTATTCGGAAACTCTCTAACTAAAGTAAGTGAAGAAGAGGACCTTGGAATTGTCATTAGCAACAATCTGGAGTACACTAAACAATGTCAAGCAGCAAGTAAGGAAGGCAACCAAATGTTAGGTTTCATAGCCAGGAACATAGATTACAAGACACCAGAAACAATTCTCATACTTTATAATTCTCTAGGAAGAACCACACCTTGATTATTCAGTCCAATTTTGGTCCCCAAAACTATAAAAAAGGCGAGGATAGATTAGAGCAAGTTCAAAGACGTGCGACAAAATTGATCTCATTTCTTAGAAGTCTGGCACACATAGAGAGGCTAAAACCTAAGGATATCTTCTCTCTTAAAAAACGTAGACTTGGCGGCGACTTAATCCAAGAGTTCAAAATTCTGAACAAGTTCGATAACGTAAATCACGAACATCTTTTCGAAATACAAGAAAATACAGTTACCAGGACAAATGGAATAAAACTCAAAGCTAAAAGATGTATTACGGACGTGGGAAAAAACATCTTTTCCTATAAGTATGGTGAACACTGGAATGAATTATCGTTAGACTAGTGAATGCTAAGACTATAAATACCTTCAAAAGTCATTCAAATATTTCCTAAATTCAGGTATACTCTGAGGAAAACGCCAGAAATAAACTGTATAAACGACAGCGGGTAATGGGGGCAGTAGAGGGATAATGTACAGCAACGGGAAGTCGGTGATAGCTTAAAAAATTGCTGGACGGAATTACATTTTTTTGTCGTTAAACTTTTTCTTTTTTTTACCAGACAGCCCAGTCGTGGGCCAATCAGGTCTCCTGTTGTCCGTCTCTCTCAATTAAACTCATGTAAATCTTATCGACTGCTTTTTGAAAATCTAAATATATGAAATCAACTGCTTTACTTTCGTCATTCATAAGAGAAATCAAGCAGATTTGTCATACATGAGCGATTTCGTCGGAAACTATGCTTAACATCGTTTATTAAGTGTTGATCCCCAAAAGGATTTACAGTTCTTTCTCGAATGATGTTTTCCATATATTTATCAGCTACAGACGTTGAGTTAATTGGACGATAATTTCCGATCAATGACTTATTGCCTTTTCTGAATATCGGTGTTATATTGACAGACTTCCATTCCTGGAACCTCTCCTGCGGCAAGTGACTTATACCTTCTGCCCCTCTGTGTTATCTTACACGTGTACATTCACTACATATCACTGTATCTGTCCCTGAACGTTGTCTTACAGGTACCAATCATGTCCCGGTGATGTCATCTTTGTGAAGTCACGTTTCATGTGTCTTCCTCTCGCTAGATCACATGTGGCCAACTGATGTCATCTACATCGCTATTCAAACATCTTTCCGCGGGAACATCCCTTCCTCTCGCTGTCTGACGTCATCATTATGAATCTCCTGGATAAAACCCTCTCCTGTCTGCCCACGATATTGTCTTCCACCTTAAGATACCACCCTCCTGTCTTCCCAGAATATTGCCTCCTATTTTGATACACCATCCTCCGGTCTCTCCAGGATATTGTCTCCTACCTTGATACATTCTCCTTTTGTCTCCCTCATGATATTGTCTCTCACGTTGATACATCATCCTCCTATCTCCCCAAGACATTATCTCCTACCTTGATACATGCCCTCCAGTCTCCTCAAGATATTGTCTTCCACGTGCATACATATTCCTCCTGTCCTACCAGGATATTGTCTCCCATCTTGTATCCTCCTCCAATCTCCCCAAGATAATGTCTTCCAACTTGAAACTTTTTCCTCCTGTCATCTCCTTCAACGTCCTCCTCCTTTCACCAAACGTATTGACTCCCACCTTCATACAGCACCATCCTGTCTCTCACGTATATTGTCCCCCACCAGGATATATCATCCTCTTGTCTCCCACGTATATCGTCTCCCACATTGATACATGATCCTCCTTTCTCCCCGGGATATTATCTTCCATCTGATACACCATCTTCCTGTCTCCCAAAGATACTGTCTCCCACCTTGATCAATCATCCTCATGTCTACCCAAGGATATTGCTACCCACTTTGACACATTCTCTTTCTGTCTCCCCCGGATATTGTCTCCCACCTTGATACATCATCCTCCTGTCTCCCTAAGATATTGTCTTCTATCTTGATACATCCTTCTCCTGTTTCCCCAAGTTATTGTGTCCCACCTTGATACACCAACCTCCTGGCTCCTTAAGATATTATTTCCCACCTTGTTTCACTACCCTCCTGTCTCCCACCTTCATACATCGTTCTCTTTTCTCCTAACAAAATTTTCTCCCACAGTGATATATTCTACTCCAGTCTCCCCAAGATACTGTCAACCACCATGAGTCACCATCCTTCTCTCACCCCAAGATATTGTCTCCCACTGTGGTACATTCTCTTCTTGTCTTCCCAAAATATTGTCTCCCACGTTGATACATCCTCTTGTGTCCCCAAGATATTGTGCCCCACCTTGATGTATCGTCTTCTTGTCTCCCCAGGTTATTGTCTCCCGCTTGATATACCATCCTCTTGTCTCCCAAGACATTTTCCACCTCCTTAATATACATCCTCCTGTATTCCCAGGATAATGTGTCCCAACTTGATACATCATTCTCCTGTCTCTCCAAGGTATTGTCTCCCACCTTGGTATACCACTCTCCTTTCTCCTCAGAATATGCATCTTACCTTGATGTATCCTCCTCTTGTCTCCCCAAGATATCGTCATCCATTTCGATACACCATGCTCCGTCTCCACAGAATATTGTCTCACACCTTGATACGCCATCCTACTCCTGTCTACCTAAGGCATTGTCTCTTACTTTGATATTCAATCCTTCTGTCTCCCTTGGATATTGTCTCCTACCTTGGTATATCATCGTCCTTTCTCCCCAAGATATTATATCCCACTTTGATATATCCTCCTCCAATCTCTCCAAGATATTGTCTCCCACTATGGTATATTCTCTTCTTGTCTCCCCAGAATATTGTCTCCTACCTTGATACATCCTTTTCCTGCCTCCCCAAGATATCTTCTCCAACCTTGATACAAGCCCCTCCCTTCCTGTCTCCATGGGATATAGTCTATCCTCTCGTCCTAGCACCCCTCCGTAATACATCCTCCTCCTGTCTCCCCAAGACACTATCTTCCACATTTATACTTTCTCCTTCTGTCTCCCCAGATTACTTTTTCCCGTCTTGATATATCTTCCTACTTTCTCCCCAGGATATTGTCTCCCGCTTTGATGCATCATCTCCCTGTCTCCCCAAGATATTGTATCTAACCTTGATACACTATCTTACTGTCTCAACTGGATACTGTTTCTCACCTTGATACATCCTTCTCTTGCCTCCCTAGGATATTGTCACCCGTCTTACAAAGAATACGAAAGAATACAAAGGAATTCAAACTGCAACCGACCACTGGGTCTTTTGGAGGCTGTTTGTGATAGTGGAAGATATCAGAGGCTTACAAAAAAGTGTGGTTAAAGTTAGAAGGCATGCATATAATTCAAGAGAATAACCCCGCAAATTATCATTTTGACTATGGAGGTGCAAATAATGAAATCCGTGGACTTGAAGCGAAATATTTACCAAGTCTGTTCTTAAACGCATCTACAGAACTGCTTTCAACCACTCTAACTGGCAAATCGTTCCATATGTTAAGAATCCTGTTGAAGAAAAGTACTTCTCTTCGTACGAGATAAATCGTTTGCCCATGAGTTTGTATCCACTGCTACGAGTCAAATCAAACGAATCAAATTTTAGGTAATTTGATAGATCAAGATCATCAAAACCTTTGATCACTTTGAATGACTGTGCCAGATCGCTTCATAACCTTCTCTTTTCTTAGTCAAATAGATTCAAGTCGTTTAATCTCATCTCGAAGGATTTCTTTCTCAGTCCGGGAATCATCTTGGTAGCTCAGCGCTGTACTCTTTCCGTTCTGTTTATGTCTTTTTTATGTAGGATGACCAAAACTGAACTTAATATTCAAGATGTGGACAAACCAATGAATTCTAAAAAGTCAGGATGATTTCCCTGGACCTAAATTCGAAGGCTTTGCCGAGAAAACCAAGAATTTTCTTCGCTCTTTTCACTGCCTCTGTGCACTGCTTACTTGGTCTTAGGTCACCAGAGATTATTACACCAATGTCTTTTTCTCATTTACCTTTTGCAGTTCAACAGAATTCATACTGTGGCTTGCCTTCTCGTTTTTTCTATCAATATATAAAACATAACACTTATCGATATTAACATTCATGTAGACGTTCAGGAGCATTTTTGTAAATTTATTACCCAGCTTTACCAGCTTTGTCTCATCAGCGAATTTTGATATCTTGCAATGCAGCCCATTATTAATAGCATTAATATGCACGATAAAGAAAACCGGTCCCAAGACTGTTCCTTGTGGCACATCACTTGTTACGTTTAACCATTCTTGGGCTTGACCATTAATCACAGGTCTTGTTTACGTCCAGTTAACCAGTTTCCTATCCACTGAAGCGCAACACCATTAATACCATGTGACTCAGTTTTTGCTAGTAATCTCTGATGCGGAACCTTATCGAAAGCTTTTTGAAATTTCAACCTTATAACATCAACAGCTTTACTTTCGTTGTACACATTGATTATATAATAAAAGAAATCAAGCAGATTTGTCAAACATAAGCAGTTTTGTCGAAAACCATTCTAAGGATCTTTTATTGAATGGTCTTCCTCTAAATAGTCTACAGTTCTTTTTCGAATGTTGGTTTCCATAAGTTTCCCACCTACGGTCGTTAAGCTAATCGGACGATATTGTCCAGGCAGTGACTTATTACCTTTTTCGAATATCGGTGCTACACTGGCAAACTTCCATCCATCTGGAAGTTTTCCCGTAGCAAGTAACTTACTGAAAAGGGCAGTCAAGGGCTTGATTATCTTATTTCTCGCCTCTTTCATTGCTCTCGGATAAAACTTATAAAGGCCCGCCGTTTTATTTTCGTTCTTATTCCGTTTATTGCTGAAAGTATGTCTTCGGCATTTATGTCAATCTGTTGAAGAACGTTCCCCCTCTCTTATAATTGAAACTGGATTCAGGACATGGGTTCTCCTCGGTCGTACCTACGGATGCAAAAATGCCATTTGATATTTTTGCCTTGTCTTCGTTGTCTTGAAGCAAGTCACCGTTTTCTGTAACTACTAAAAAAGGACCAGCTGACAAGGTAATGACTCTCTTGTCCAGCTGGCGTTTGAATTTCTATCATTACTATCTTTCTATGTAGTATCACTAGCACTAGTTGCAGTAGTACCGAATGTGCAAGGATTTCTGTCTAGTGCGTGGTCAAACGCCCAGGGTTCTACAATAATCATTATCATCATTAGTGATATTATTAACGATAACACCATCAATACATTCTTTTTCATTTATTATTGCTAATAATGGTTATCATTTTGGGACGACTAGTGCCTCTGCAGCATGAGGCGTTTGAACATACTCATGAATATCATTCATGAGCTGACCCAAACACTGCGGTCTCGGGCAAAACCGCGGTGGTGTGTACAAAGCCATCATTAGCACGGACTGGAACAGAATATTACGCCATACAGTCTCTTATTAGTGAAATTCTAGAATACTACTCTCGCATCCAAGGCGATGTAGGCATCATTAGGATGAACAGTCTTGTTAAAACTGAGTCCATTTTATGATTCTGAAGGAGTGAAGCCTCGCAGAACACGGTATACCCCAAAAGACCGCCATGGTTCGCTGGTGCTTCCAGCCAATTAAGGACGACCACAAGGTATTACTGGCAACTAATTCCACATAACAAGAGACGAGCGGTTTACACATCCCTGTAGACAGTGTTGCAATGAGCTGTAAAACGCTTACAGGAGAAAAGTTGGGTATCACAATTATGTTTTCTTTCGAGGGTAATTGACACTATACATCTCTTTTGAGTATATGTCTTTTTTCTTTAGAATATATTCGGTCGAAAGACAGTCATAAAAAGAAGGGTCTACATTTCCTTCTATGTCCCTAACGGAGGATATGTTTTAGCGTTCTGGTCATAATAACTTGACAGGTTATTATATGTCTTCACAACATATCCCAGCAACAACTGCCGAGGATCTACCGCGGTAGAGGGACTGGTCCTCTCATCACAATTCTTTGGCGTAGGCCTCCCTGTCTGAATGATGTGTCATGTCCCTGGCCATCTGCGGTACCCAGCATGTGGAACGCTCTCCTTATACCTGCACCATGAAAAGGATCACAACTCGTCGCTTTCTCTCTATACCAGGTGGGACACCAAGATTCTCTCTCTCTCTCTCTCTCTCTCTCTCTCTAGGCAGGCACCAGCCAGGAGGGAGTGGGGCATTACCGGCGTTACCCACCTGGGTGTTGGAAGGGTTAATGATGAACCGCGCCGAGACCCAGCGCTTCAGTGGCTGTCAAGTTTCACGCAAGCGTGGGCTGTTGGCTTTTAGTCCATAAACGTACATTCTCTGCATCTGACACACAACACTTCACAACATATAACTCGCATATAAGTCATAACTACCGGTCGCTCCTGTCTTGATCACGCTTTCAATGGATTCATTATCCAAAAATAATCACCAGTACATGAGGGTATAGCAACGCCTCCCATGATTATACATTACACATAGTTTAGTAGCGAAGAGAGAGGTTATTTGCAGTGTGGGTTTGAGATCTCGTGGGAAATGGGATGTTTTTGATACCTGGAAATGGATTTGGCGGCGATTGGAACCGTGAGAGTTGATGTGAGCCACAGGTTGGATGAGGGGACAAAGGACTGAGGTGGATTGAGGTATGTGTGGAAAGAGAGGCACATGGGAAAACAGACAACAGGGGGCCTGTTGGCCAGTGTCTAGGATGTCTGTTTTGAACTTAAATCTAAAACATAGAGTCATTGTCTTTAAAGGCTAGTATGGGCATGTACTGTATAGACGCGAGGCGTGGGTACGAGACAAAAAAAAAGTAAAGAACAAGGAGGATGTGTTGAACGTAAAATTTCTGGTGAATATATGTGGTGTGTCGGGGGAAGGGAGGTTGATCGAGTAAGCATTGACAGGGTAAGAGAAACGTGTGGGAGTTAGAGGAGTATGGTAGCGAGGGCTGAAGAGGGTGTGCTGATATAGTTTGAACATATGGAGAGGATGAGCGAAGATGTATGACTAAGTGTCAGAAATGGAGAGAACAATGAGAAGGAGAAACCAAGGAGGATGTGGAAGGTTGGAAAAGATGCTATGAAGGTGCAGGGCCTAAACATAAAGGAAGATGCGAGGCTTGCAAGGGATAGGGCGAATTGGAGCGATACGGGGGACGCCGTGGTGTCATTAAAGAGGTTGGGAGAAACCACAGAAAGATCTGTGGGGCCTAGTTGTAGATAGAGTCTTTGGTGCGGTGCATTGCACAGGACTGCAGTAGAAGTCGAAATCAGGTTCAGGAAGCGGCTCGTAAAAAAGGGCGTCAAGAGTTCGTTCAGCCTCTTCATCAATTTGTAGGTCGGCTTCGGGATCTGGCTGATCATACTATGGTCTGACAGGGTTAGTAGGTTTGAAAGTTTTCACATTCCCTTACGCGTATCCCAAACCGTAAGCGAGGGAATTGTTAAAAAAGATTTAAGAGGTACTTATACAGTATATGAGTAATGGGTGTATGGAACAGAATGACTAATGGTATGATTACTGCAGACAGCATACATCATGATAGTAGACTTGATAGCAGAATACGCTCATGAGATGGGGCCCCACGAGTGTAACCCCCCCTCCCTCTACAGAAAAATAGGTAATCACACCAACACAGACACAAACACACCCACGTTAACGCAAACGTACACAAAGAGACACAAACACACGAAAGTAAATACACAGAAGAACCCATGTACGCATTGTGCTGATGAACGCATGGGTCTCTCTCTTGCTCCGAACCCACGAAAGCGAAAATATCAAAAGCGAAAATTTGGCGAGGATGTAAAACAGGTCGTTTGAGCAGCCAACGGTGTAGCAGTGCCGGGAATACTGAGGCAAATATCGCCAGCTGCAACGGAGAGCAATATCGCTCACGGGTATCAACATCAGTTATTATGGCCATTTATTTCTCCTGAAATCCCAAGCGAAGGTTTTTATGTTTCATATAAGGGTTAGTCGAGTGTCTATAATTTTCCGTCATAGAAACGAGTACTCTAATGTCACAAGTTCCCGCCCGGCGCTCCCCGTGATGGTCGCCGTCCTCCCCCATCTGGCACTTTACACCGTGGGATATAGTGGCAGTTTCTCCTTTATTAATCTAGGGTCTTGTGTAGCGCGGATGGCGTCCTGGGGACGGCGTGCTCTGTAGTGTGCTACAGCTGATTTGGTTATTCCTTCTGTGACTTTACAGTGCAAAAAAAAAAACCTAAACGAATGCGCAATTTTTGTCTAAGCTCTTAACACGAGATAGATAGAAAGATGAATCACAAAAGAACATGTGATTCAGGATTATGTCTGATCCTCGTGATTTATTTTCTTTGTGGCTGCCAGCCACATCTACAACGGAACCTTCAGAACCTGCTAAGATAATTCTAAGGACAGCCGGCACCTGCTATGATAACTTAATGGACCAGCTATAATCATTCTAGGTACAGTCAGTATCTGTTATAATCACCCTAAGGACAGCCAACACCTGTAATGATTATTCTGGGAATAGCAAACACCTGCTATGATCGTTCTAAGGCACTTGCTATGATCACTTTAGCGACCTTCAGCACCTCGTATGAGCAACGTAGGGACAGCCAGCACCTGCTATAATCATTCTAGCAACATTCAGCAACTGCTCTGATCACTCTGAGGACAACCAGCACCAACTACCATCACTCTAGCAACATTCAGCACTTGATATGATCACTCTAGGGACAGACAGCACCTGCTATGATCACACTAAGGAGAACCAACACCTATTATGATCATTCTAGTGACAGCCAACGTCTGCTATGATCATTCTACGGTCCTCCGGCACCTGCCATGATCACTCTTAGGTCAGAGCGAACCTGCTATGTCCACACTGGGGACACCCAGCACCTACTGTGATCACTCTGAGGATAGCCAGTATACCTGCTATGGTCACTCTAGGGACACACCAGCAACTGCTCTGATCAATCTAGGGGCAGCCAACACCTGTTATAATCACTTAAAAACAGCCAGCACTTCGTATAATTACAGTGGGACAGACAGCGCCCGCTGTGATCATTTTAGGGACAGCCAGATACTGCTATAATCGCTCGGGGGACCCCTTGCACCTGCTATGATCATTACAGGGACAGCTGGCACCTGCTTTGATCACTCTGGAAAAGCAACACCTGCTATAATCACTCTAGGACCCTCCAGCACCTGCTATGATTACTCTCGGGACAGCTAGCACCTACTATGATCACTCTAGACACGGTCAGCACTTGCTATGATCGGTCAACATACAGCTAGCACCTGCTCTGATCACTCTATGGATGGTCAGAACGTACTATGATCACTCTAGGTACAGCCAGCACCTGCTGTGATCAATCAATGGACAGCCAGCACCTGCTCCGATCAATCTTAAATACAAACAGTACCTACTGTAATCACTCTAAGGACCTGCAACACCCAGTATGATCACTCCTGAGACAGTTAGCACCAGGTGTGATCACTTTGGGTACAGGCAGCGTCTTCTGTGATCACTCTAGGAATGTCTAACACCTGCTATGATCACTCTAGTAACAGCTAGCACCTGGTATAATCACTCAAGGAAGAGGCAGAACCTGCTATAATCACTCTGGGGACGGCCAGCACCTGTTGTGATCACTTTGAGGGCACCCAGCACCTACTATAATCACTATTGCGACTTTCAGCACATGTTATGATCGCTCTAAGGACAGCCACCAATTACAAACAAAGGAATATAAAAGAATACAAAGGAATTCAAACAGCATCAGACCACTGGTTCCTTTCGGAGATGTCTGTGATAGTGGGAGATATCAGAAATACACAGATTAATGTGATAAAAGTTAGAAGGTATCCAAATGATTCAAAGATAATAGCCTGCCAGCTATCATTGTAACTAAGAAGGAGCAAATAATGTACGTCTTGACTTGAAGCGAAATATTTATCAAATCTATTCTTAAACGTATTTATAGGACTCAACCGCTCTCATTGGTAAATAATTCAAATAATTCCATATGTTAGCAAACATGTTGAAAAAAAGATATTTCGCCTCATTCGAGATTAAACCTATGCCCACGAGTTTGTATCCATTACCACGGGTAAAATCAGACGAATCAAGTTATCGGTTGCTTGTTTAAGGACCCCTAAACACTCTACATGCATCTGGAAACACTTACACTAAATCACTTTCGTTTCATCCAATATTAGTTACTATGTAAACACATATTGTACACTTATATTAACAATAATCATCATTCTCATGAAAAAGTTATATATTAGTTAAAATACAAATCAACGCTGAGGAGCAATCATTCTACGTATGTTCTCTTATTATCTCTTCAACATCCACATCCTCTGGTGTGTCACATCGTCAGTTGTATCATGCCTATACGTACTGACACACACACACACACACACACACACACACACACCTATGAACGTAATGTTCTAATGTGTGACTACCCTCAACTCCACACATTCTTCACCTTCTTTCTTAAATGGTAGAAACAGTCACATATTCCCGATAGTATCTATATCCTAATCTAAGTCTCAGTTGAACCATATTATTCCTTGTACCACTTTTACGCTAGATAACATTAGCATTATTTATTACTATTACATGATGTCTAAAAGTAATACTGTCAAAATGTTTATCCTCCTACATTAGTAAGTTCTTTGTGTTCACACTTGATCAATATTCTTAATCATCTCATAGATAAGTGTCATGGGACGTCAGTTTCTTCTATAGCTGACGCCCATCTTGCCAGCATATCCACAGTCCCATTTGGATAAATCCCAACATGGGAAGGGATCCCGTGAAAATCAACACTGAATTTTTCGTCAAAATTCTTATATAATTACTTAAACTCCCATTTACAGGATTCTTCCCATTAAGTGTTTCTAATGCTCCTATACCACCAGCAAAAATATTTACATCCTTTCTTCCATCTTTGACAAAGTGCGGCATAAATATCTTGTAACTCTGCTTGGCTAGAGGGTTTAAATGCCATTAGACAATCGAATACTCAATGCTTTTTCATTCGATAGTCCACAGCCTGCACTACCTTCCTCGTCTACTGGGCCATCAGAGGAAATGTGTAATCCTATCTGTCTTTGGCGTACCATCAGTCATGTGAGTGTAACACACCCTCTCATATCCCGCAACATGCATGGTCTTATTCACAGGTAATGGCCAGATAAGTACATCCACTCTTTACTCCTCCCAGAGTGGACAGTATTCCAGCCCTCCTGTAGCAACAGGATAACAAGACTGGCTTACCCTGTACATAACCATATGGTCCTTCACATTCCTCACAAATTCCACTTTACATTTTATCCGACTACGTAATTCTAGAACAATATCATATCCTCCTCCACTTCCAACTCGTTTTATCATATTTTTCCACATTAATTTCCTGAACTGCATTAAGCACTGAATTTCCTCGACATCCCAGTATAACTCTCATTGTTTTGCTTTGTATCATTTCAATTCTACCAATCCTACTCTTACCCAACACCAACAAGAATGGCGCAGCATAGTCACTGAACGATCTAACACTACTTATAAACATCACACGTAGGATGGGTATCCCAACACCGTATCCCGACCAAGTCAGGGCTGGTAACGGCTGTAATCTAACATTACATAAAGCTGTGGTGCGTCTCAGTTCGGCATTTTTAGCAACGTTGTTATGACCAAAACACACTCCCAGGTGTTAATAGGCCTGTACTCTCGAAAGCTTCATCCCATTAAGTATTAATGTAGCGTTCCTGTGACACCTTTTATACAATGGTACTTTGTTTTATCTTCACAGCAAGTCCAAGCTTTGTGCGATTATCACCGAGTTTATCCAATGATACTTGCGTCTTCTTTTCCGTGGGTGACTGTAAAAATGTCATCAGCATTGATCACTCACCTGACTCTACTAGGATAACGATCGTTCGCAATTTTGTTCATTAGTACATGAAATAAAGATAATCTTAGGACCCCTCCTTGAGTTCTTAGTTCAGAATTTCGAGCTACAGAACATTTTCCCTGATACCAGACCTCGGCGCATCTCTCACTGAGATGACGGGAGATCCATCCTAACATCCTGCTAGACACACCCAGGTTTGCCAGTTCTTGTAATATTATTTGACTATTTCCCTTATCAAATGTAACTTGAATGTCTACAAAAACCCTGCAGACATCATTAGGATTAGACGAACAAGTCATAATACATCCAATTGTACTTATGCACTTAAGAAAACATACAAATTACTGGGAGTATTATCACGCAAAAGGTACACTAACCTATTCAAAATGATCCTTTTTAACATTTCACACCCATAGGATGTTAATGTGACCGGTACGTAACCACCATTACCCTTTGGCACAGGTGCAGTAATAACCACCTTCCACTTTCTGGGTAACTCCCCCATTCTAAAGCTCATACTAAATAAATCTAACAAAGGCCCATTGTTAATAAACATTTACATATATCATACGTAACACCATCAGCCCCCGAAGCAGTAGAACTTCCAGTCTGAACTGCAGCTAAAAGCTCCTCTGCTATAATATCAGCACACGAGTAGTCCCTTTTATTAATGAAGTATGTATGAATTTCTTTCTCTCGAGTCAGAATTCCTCAATTCTCTTCTAACCTCCAGCGGTAATGACGATAAACTGGCAGCTTCCGCCCGCTTCCATATCGGGTCACCAGCCATCCTCTGTGGATCAGCCGCTACGCTAGGTCCTCTCATCACTACTCTTATCCTACTGACTTCACCCCAGATTTCATTTTTCAGTCTTTGACCAGCAATTTTCCCAAGAAATCTTACCAGTTCTTTCCCTAGCTTCCCGTCTGACCATACTACACGCATTTACTACTTCTTGTAAATCAATTTTCTCTTCCTCAGACTTCCCTGACCTTATCCAATCCTCGTGTGTCCTCTTCAGAGTGGCATTCCATGACTTAACTCTTACGTCTTTAGTACAAGCTCTCGTCCTCACGGTGGTTCCCCTGTGTTCCAAAACGTTCCCGGTGACAGCTTGCCCAATCTTGCAAAACAAATCTTTATAAAAGGTATGTCCATCACGTGGTCGGTATTCATTGTACAAACCCGTCATCTGGTTTATGAAGCTATATTTACTCCTGTCCAGCATGGATCTTTTCCTATTGTAACTCATCGATTCGGAGAACACTTTTCAAGAACCTTCCATACCCTGTGTATTCAACAAAAAAGCTTATAGTAAATCCTCCTATCTCTTAAATGAGCAGGTGAATCTTCCCCGACCAATCTTGCATCATAATAGCCACAAAGATCTGATGCCTAATTACATCATTCCGATTCCCATTACCTTTAGAACAAAGCTCGTCATGCCTAGCATTCACATCCCCACCATCAATGCAGGACCAAGGCACAAACAATCGGGCAGATTCTCAAATCGAAGCGAATTCTGGCTTATACACACATTGACTAGGCTTATAAAAGCCTCAGCAACTCTTATCCTGACTCCTATGTACTCAGTTCCTTCACATTTGGACGGAGCTCGAATAATTTTACCGGTATACTTAACAAACACCGACAATCCCCTGACTGTCTTTTAAGAACTATCATAACTCTAAAATATTATGATAGTTCTTAATGGACAATACCGTCACGACCCCCTGTTTCCTGAACTGCTACTACGAGAATATGTAACACATAATAATGCGAATCAGTCGTCCAGTTACAAAGACTATTCACATTCCATGATGCAGTCCTAAGGTTCCCAATATACTTCCCCACTGGTGTATTTTTCCCATAATCACCTTCATGAAATCAATATTTTTTGTCTCATCATCCAAAACAAAAGCCCCTTTAATGAGGAACTCATGTAACTTACCAGTTCATGATGCTACATTCTCCACAGGTTTCACCTTCCTCGTCACCAGAACCTCTTCAACTGGATCCTCACACAGCTGCTGCCCATTATGTTTTTTCTCCAACATTTCCATTCGACCCCGAAGCTTTCTGCTTTCCTCCTCAAGCTCAGCAACTTGACTTATCAAAACACTAACAACAGTAACCTCAGACACATCCTGTGGCCGCTGGTGTGACTTGTTCACTCTCTGACGATGTGCTTCGACAACAGGCACCGATGCTGGCTTACCTCGCCCACCTGGTGTGTGAGAACAAGCGGTACTGCTGTTGGCTCACGCCTCGCGGCCACTAACCCAGTTTCGGGAACCCAGAGTCAG
>JAUUDW010107979.1:0-12167 GCA_032361385.1 Panulirus guttatus
GTACCATGTCTTTACTCCTATTTATGTATGCACACACACACAAACACACACACACCATAGCCTAAACCAGGCGTGTGTGTGTGTGTGTGTGCGTTTGTACGCGCGCGCGCGTGTGTACATCGAACCAAGCGTTATGTACACGCCCTAAACTGCATGCAAAACAAGTGTACACAATTGTAATCTGTACTGACACATGGTACATACCCCGACCATTCTTGACTTTGCAGTCGCACACCAACGCCCTTCTCCCTTACTCACCACCTAATCTCCCTTCTGTCATATCAATACACACCCTAAAACCCCTTCTCCTTCATACTCTGACCCCATCTCGGGGTCAGGTCAAGCATGACTGGCCTGGCAATGAGTGACGGGACGGAGTATATTCAAGCTGATTCCTTGGGTTCCAGATTCTGTAACGTATGATTCCCTTCTTCACTCCGTAATTCTGGTTCCCTATACAAACGCCATAAGTATAACATAACACCTTTCGCACCTCAAGCCAGATGTAAGAGTGATATTAGCAGTCTGGATAATGCCTGTAGGATTAAGGTTACCAGAATGTACAGATGAGAGTACATGAAGCAGGCAGTGGAGTTGTGATTTACGTCAATGAAAGACTGAACGTAGCCAGTTTACAGAGGAAAGATATCAGGGCAAATGACTTGCTGTGCATCGAACTGGAGGCTAAACGCAACAAAAAAAAATATTGTAGTAATATTCGAATCTCTAAAACAACGTAACAAAAAAAAATATGTAAGAAGAAGAAATTAAGTCTATTGTATCACAAAGATGTAATAATACTAGATTTTGATAACCCAAACATCAAATGGATTTCATAACAGGGGAGCAAGAGTTATATAGAAAAGTTAGTTTACCAGATGATTGCATTTTGAAATCAGATAATTCATGACATAACACGAGGACGCAACATTTTAGATCTGGTGCCTCACCAGGGAAGGGAACGTAATTACTCTTCGTTGAAAGGTCTGTGAAAAGTTATGGGGTAACTGAGACCACAGTGGCATAGGAATTATGGCAAAACTTCATTTTCATTTTCAAGAAAATGACATCAAACTCAAATATCAACAAACTTTGATCAAATGCGTCGGGACACCAGCAATGCAAACTAGATCAAGCTTTTGAATGTGGATACAGCTCAGAGATGACGTATAATCTTAAAGATAAAACGATGCCTCTCTTCGAGAGAGAGAGAGAGAGAGAGAGAGAGAGAGAGAGAGAGAGAGAGAGAGAGAGAGAGAGAGAAAAAAACTCCCAGGAAAGAAAAAGAAAAGTAATCAGAGAATAAAGTCAGTCTAGCTGGCGAAGGAAATAAGAAGAATTTAATTAGATGTGACTGAAATGCTTACAGAAAATTTAATGTGGATCCATAAGACAGTCTGACTAGTTGATAAAGACGGTCTGATGAGGTCAAACAAAGGGAAGATTATTTCAATAATTCAGAATGATTTAGGCAAATGGATGCAGTAATAAACAGACGTGGGAAATGGATCTCAGTACAGAGAATTGCAATATAGTGCATAATGGTGTTGAAAAGACGAGATGCAAATATAGATTGCACGGTGTGCCATTATTCAGTGAATAAGATGGGATGATGATCAGCAGTGAATTAAGTTATGCAAAACTATGCCAAGCTACATATGGCAAAATAAATAACATCAGGTGTCACATCTAGCAATATAAACTATACACATCGAACGACGCAATACTTCCTCTTAACAAGGTCCCAGTCAGACTTTATTTAGAATACCCTCTGATTATCAAAATTTCATCAATGAAGAAAGCCTTAAACGAATACAAAGAAGACAAACAAAAACTAAATTTTGTCTCTCAGATGCAAACCTTATGAAGAAAAAACGAAGATCTAACATAATTTTCTGAATAAAAATTTAATCAGAAGTTTTTAAAAACCATATGAAGAAAAAACAAAGATCTGAAATAATCATCCGAATAAAAATAAAATCAGAAGTTTTTAAGATGACGTTTTTGTCATCATATCCCATAAAAAATTCTCCCACGCTGGATAAAGACACAGTGACCCAGGGTAACGGAATGAATTTAAAGGGAAAGAAACGTAATAAAAATGTGGGAAAGTTATTTTCTTTTCTCCAACACTGGAAAAACTAACATCGGATGTTGCCGACAGACTTAAAATACCACTGGAAAAATACCATCGGATATTGTCAAGGTGAAGACAATCAATCCATGGCTAGACAATTACTTTAATGATGGTAATTATCAGCAGATAATCTTGTTCAAGAATGCCAGTATGTTATCATCTTACCTGTTTTTTAATTAAACAGATTAAAGGCTTTAATACACGACCTTCCCAGAGCAATGAGTGGCTGAAATTTGATTAAAAAGTGTTCTTCGTTCACTCTTTCCTAGAACATTTCCTTGTTATTTTACTCCCTCTAGAACGGCTGCTGCTCCCTCTATACCGCCTGGTGCTCCATCTATACTGCCTGATGCTCCATCTATACTGCTTGGTGCTCCCTCTATACTGGCTGGCGCTCCCTCTATACCGCCTGATGCTCCATCTATACCTCCAGGTGCTCCATCTATACTGCCTGATGCTCCCTCTATAACGCCAAGTGCTCCATCTATACTGCCTGATGCTATATGTATACCGCCTGGTGCTCCTTCACAGTTATTGTTCTGTTGGCTGGTATACCATGACGAGTTGTGGGTGAGGGAGGAGTCTTCTGCTGTATTATCCTGCCTGCCTCTATAGCTTAAGAATCTATAATCCTATTTCTATCCCAACCCCCCGCCCACCGGCCCCACGCACACCACATAACTTCATTAAAGGCCACTCGATCGTCTTTCTTGTGCTTTCTTTTTTTTTTCTGTGTACTTTGTAAACATCATGTACTTCCATGACCTATACTGTACGAGTCTTACATCTTATACCTGTCTTCATCCTTCTGCCTCACTATCCTTTTTCTTTCTGGCTATCTGTCCATCTATCTACCTATATATAGACGACTACAGATGCTATCACCCTCCTCTCGTGTGCTCCAGACATCCGCCTCTCACACCCTAACCTTCACCTCCCACGCGAGAAGTTGACATGGTTGACATCTGCATCGTCTACACGCTAAGCCAAGAGCCTCTGGTCTCTTCCACATTCACAAAACACCCTCAAAAGGACCCACTAGAAATAAGTTCCAGGTACTGGAAGATGGGGACAGTGACTAGAAATAAGTTCAAGGTACTAGATAATGGGAATAGTGACCAGAAATAAGTTCCAGGTACTTGAAAATAGGAACTGTAAGTAGAAATACGTTCCACGTTTTAGATAATGGGAGCAGTGACTAAAAATAAGTTCCAGGTACTGGAAAATGAAATGAAGAATTGGGCCTCACGTTTATGGCGGACTCTCTGGTTCAGTTTACGAGGAGAGAGTTTGGCAATCGGAAGAACAGAAGGAGAAGGGCAGCGCCACCTTGAGGCTAAGCTGGAGGACTTGACACACAAGGTTCGGGATGTATTAAGGAACAATAGAGAGCACTGCAGTGTTGGTGTTGAGGCGGGAATACACGACACGGGTCAGAAGAGATCAGAGGTGATCCTAGTAACGTATTGGGCACTCATAAGGTGGCTCAAGGATATAACCATAGGAACGTTGTGGTAGCGGAAGGGCTAATCTAGGTATCCTGCAGGATCTGTGGTATAAAGGAGAATGGTCAGTATATTGTAAGAGATACAAATGAAGTAGTTTACCTTTCTACTTATAGTTTACTGGAGTCGAACCCCGTCTGACCTTGATCACGGACAGACGCCTCTGCCAGTATCGGGGTGAAAGATCATTACCGAGACGCTTTATGCAACTCTCTCTTTCTCTCTGCTGTAAGTGCTGTAAATGACTTTACATATAAAAAAATTTCTGCTCAGGAATGAAGGTCTCTAAAGTGTGTATTCTTAAAGTAAGATGTGAGAAGAGATTAGAGAAACCAAATTGGTACAGAGAACGGTAGCAGTTAAGCTGAGCTCGGTGTAGCGAGGACTGCTTAATTCGTGGAAAAAGGAAGGAGAAATCAGAATCAAATTACGTCTGATTTAGAATAACGGGTGACTTAAGGAGGAGACGACATTAGAGAACGCTGGGAACTTGCAAGAGGTCAGGAGACACGACATTAGAGAATCCTGGAAATCTGCGAGTGGCCTGGAGTCGTAGGAAGGCCGAGGTTTTGGGAGGCAAGATACGGGAGCAGTGACCAGGTACTGAGTAGCTCGCTTCAATAAGGAGTGACAATTGACAGGAAGTTCAGAAGGGCAGCAACAGCAATTTGCTTCGAAAAAGAAAAAGAGAAAATGCGCCTCAGACTATCGAGCTGTCTTACATCAGATTTAGATTTTAAAATGGTGGTGAAGCCAAAGAGAAACAAAATCGTTACATTTCTAGAAGATAATAAACCAAGAACCGGGCTCTGAAACGGAAGCTCGTGTTTTTTTTTACTAATGTAATAGCATCTATAAGCATATGAAACTGGTATTAAACTCGGAAAGCGCCAGAGTGGCTCACCGTGACAAGCGGAGTACCACAGGGATCAGTCCTGGAACCCATACTTACCATCATCCGCACTGGTCACCCGGAGACGGGAATCATCAGTAAAATTTCGATATATGCTGATTAAAGGAGATCGGGTAATAAAGCTGAGAAGAAGGGAAGATTCATAGTGATGTAGACAAACTGATGCAGTGGTCAGAAACAAGGCAAATGGACGTTAATGTAGATAAATGATAAATAATGCATCATGGCAGTAAAGATATCAAACACAAACACAAAGTGTTGGGTAAGCTATTATTTGATGTAAAAGATCATGGACTGATAATCAGTAATATCCTTAAAAATACGCAAATCGATTCGTAACTGCATATGACAAGGAAAACAGCGTTTGGTTTCACAGCAAGAAATATAAACAAGAAAACGAGAGACACAGCTATGACTGTACATACAGCCCCAGTCGGACCACATTTAGAATATGGGGCTCTGGTTGTCGACCTTGACCAGATGAAGAAACTCTAGAACGAATTCAAAGGTGAGCAACAAAACTAATTCCGTCTCTCAAAAATAAACCTCACAAAAAAAAAATCAGAGACCAAAAACTAATCTCAAGTTAAATAAACAGTTTTCAGAATACTAAATAATTTCAATATAAATGACGACGATTACTTTTTATTAAGAAGGGATGAAATGACAAGAAATAACGTTACAAAGTTCATAAAAAATAATCTAAGACGTAACGTGGGTAACAGCGTCTTCTTTTGCTGGGGAGCTACAGAATACTGCAATAAACTGCCATCAGATGTCAGGGCAAAGAACTTTTAGGATATTGTCATCACGTCTGAAAAATATTTCAATAACATCTGTGATTTGTAAATAAACCTGTCCAAAAATTAAGAAAAGATAATAACATGCATGTCTTTCAAATTCTGTCTCTTCAAATTCGAGTCTCCTTCCTATATCATGCGGGCAACCGACATTAAAACAAAGTATTTTCCACTCGAACTTTCCCACAGAATTTCCCCTTACAGTATACTCGTCCTCCGTTCTGCTCGGGGCGCTCCCTTATGAGCCATGCAGGAGGAGACTGGATGGTCAGGACGAGTCTTCTGACTAGTTTACTATCCTGCCTCTATCCACAGTCATTACTAATCCAGGATACTACTACTGTCCTCCAGCAGATAACCTCGTCAGACGCTATCATCACGTCTTCTGTTATCTTTTCCTCCCGAGTACCTCTGTAACATTACCCTTCCGTGATGATATGAATTTAGTATAAACTTTTTTTCACGAGCGTTAATAAACTCATCGCTACGAGTGACTGCGGTAGTGGGACGGGCCGGGAGCCTTGTTATAAACGCCAATTTGCCTTACAGACAGACGTCAGCATCGAAAGGAAAAATAACGTAGAAAAGGAGGAAATCATCCCGGACATTGATTGATACAAAGGCAGAATAAAGTTCAGTGTAATGACAATCATTATGACACGCTGACTGGAGTAAAGAAAAAAAAGAAACAGTAGACTTGCACTCCTGTCAGTAGCAGGTGTGTGTGTAGACTCGAATCCACTAAGTGTGTGTGCGTGTGTGTGTGTGTGTTCCACAGCTACTGAGACATAGTCTATGATTTCACCAACGTTCAGTTTCAAAGAATCCACAGAAAACATCGTTTTTTTCTTGTTTTTTTCATAAAACATTCATGACATAATCATATCACCAACGCCGTCAAACAGACTACTAACTCCCACGTGGGGGGGGTGGAGAACTACGCTCAAACACACATACATAACAAGAAAACTTTTAGCTATTTTGTTTAGAGTTTAAGAAGATGTTTGAAGGTCCATCATACAAGAAGGTCTCATCCACACACGCGGGGATGTCTGTCAGGCGAGTGTGGTCACCAAGGCGCAAAAAGCCACGCTGGTGAGGACACCAACCCCAGCAAACACTCCTGACAGCGCTCACCAACCTGACCATCTCCCACCGAACTTGAAGTGGGAACTCCTGAACAGGTCGCCCATGACGGTCTGGCCCACTCGCAAACTTTTCCCAGAAGTGATTTGTTTCGGTCGCTTGTCCTCCTGTCCTTCAGTCTATACCACTACCTCGTCCTGCTCCTTCGAATCCTCTGGAGATTTCTTTTCTCCTCTTTTTCTTTATCTTTTTCACTTGACTCCACGTAGGATAACCACCGGCCGACAGCCACGACACATGAAAACGCGTGACGAGAGATGGGGGGGAGGGAGGACCCGCGTGAATTCGGACCCGGGGAGGAGATGAGGCGGGAGAGGTCCTCGCCCGTCTGCAGTCGCTAGCGAACTCGGCCTCACTCCGCGAGGGGAGCCGCAACAGTCCTAGTCAATAGCTAAATCACTAGTCATGCGGAGAGACCCCTCTCTCTCTCTCTCCCTCTCTCTTCTCCCTCTCTCTCTCTCTGTCTCACGCAGGCCCTCTCTCCCCCTCCTCCCCCTCCCTCCACTCACACCACTCATGGCATCTGCCACAGGAGGTACTTCTGTGCGATCAACCCCGTTTCCCCCCTGACGCTCCTCTCCTCGTGGACGGCGAGGCAAAGAGTGTTTGGCCGCTCCAGGAGGGGCGGGCGAGAGCGCGCGCGGGCGGGCCCAGGAAAGGTCAGCTGGCGGGATAATACTACGACTTCATTATATATTCATGGCTGATTGAGGCTGTGCGCAACGACGTCGGTCGTCCAGGCTGCTCGTTCGCCTCGTCGTTGTCGTCCTGGTGGCTCTCTGCCCACCTCCTTCTTCTCCATGTCGTCGCGGCTTGGTTCCCTCGTCGTCTTCGTCGTCCACCTTAACTCTGTGTCCTTCGTCGCCATCGTCGCTCGTCGTCCTCGTAGTCGTCGTTGTTCTTAGCCTTCGGTACCTGTTTTGGGTCTGGCCACCACACGCAAGGGTCGTTTCGTCGTGCTCAAAGCGTCGTTCCACGCCAACTGAAATCAGTGAGTTCGACAAAATATCGAACGTAACATCGAATAAACACAAAATAATGTGTTCGTATTTTGTTTCTTTCCCCCAGCAAGGGTGAGGGTGTCTCATGGCGTGTTGCCATGTAATTATCTCGATGCCTTGACTGACGCAGAAACACGAAATGGTTTACCAGAAACTTTTTGTGTTTGCTAAAGGACGCTGTGTGTGTTTATGTGTGTGTGTGTGTATGTGTGTGTGTGTGTGTGCGTGTGTGCTTGTGTGTGTGTGTGCGTGTTGGTTGTACAGTCAGTTCATATGTGCGTTTCTACCAGAAATCTCACGAGCATTTTAGCCCACGCCACGTCTTCTCTCGGCCTGCATAAAAGATCAAGGGAAGTAAATAGTTTCTAGCGATCGAAAAAAAAGAGAAAGGCAAATAACTCCCAGCGCATGCAAGGAAGTGAATACCTCCCAGCGCACAACAAAGCAGCAAATACCTCCTAGCGCACGACAAAGAAGCCAAAGAACTTGGCTCACACTCAGACAGACTTAACAACGTTTGTTAAATCAATAGCGAAGAATGTCAGACCCCACCGGTCTGGCTAGTAATCATTGTGAGCCTTATACAAGAATGATAGGTAGGTGTACAGACGCATGTACGGCGGTGGTAAAGTACTGAGACGTATTTATAGGTGTTACCGAACTCCGCCTGCTCGCAGTTAAAGCGCGATTGAAAAGGTACCTTTGGCGGGGATGTGTCACTGGGAAATACAGTCTCGTCAAAGAACTTCCCGCTCCAGAGTTTGTCTACATTTCCCTGCTACTGGAAGTAGCGCAACCTTGGGTTCCACGAACCTTTATAAAGGGCTTGACCAACAGTAGGATTCTTTCACAGAAATGGTCCTGGGGTAATTATGAGTGATCAGGGCCTGAATGTGCAGGAGCGTGAAAGGCGTGAACGGGACGGAGTGAATTGGAACGATGTGGTGTACAGGGGTCGACGTGCTCTCAATGGACTTAACCAGGGCAAGTGCAGCGGCCGGATAAACCAAGGAAAGGCCTGTGGGGCCTGGATGTGGATAGGGAGCAGTGTGTGGCTTCAGTGCATTGCTCATGACAGCTAGAGAATGGATGCGAGCGAATGCGGCCTTTCTTCCGCGTGCTCCTGACGGTACCTCGCAAACGCGGGAAACGGCGAACAAGTATTAAGTGTGTATCTACATCGAACGCTGTCTGTGTTGAGCGCCAGCACAGGCACGAGCGACCAAGGACCTTCCTTAGAGACACGAGGATGGCCCTTCTTACGTACACACGAAGACTGTGGCCGCGCCAGTCCGCCTGACATCATAAAAGCAAGATGTGTGAGATGCACCCAGGAGAGTGAGCGCCATTTTGACAAATCTGGCCAAGTGGGTCTCTGGCGAAGTGGGCGTCTGGTGAAGCGGGCGTCTATCCAAGTGGTTGTCTGGTGAAGTAAGTGGCTTTCTGGTGAAGTGGGAGTCTGGTGAAAATAGGTGTCCGCCCAAGCGGTTGTCTGGCCAAGTAGTTATCTGGTCAAGTTGTTGCCTGACCGAGTCTGGCCGAGTGGCAATCCGAGGGAGTAATTTCTTGGCCAAGCGGTTGTCTGATGAAGTGGTTGTTTTTCCCTAAGCGAGTGTGTGTGTGTGTGTGTGTGTGTGTGTGTGTGTGTGTGTGTGTACCTCTGGAGGAGACGGTTGTGTCAACCAGGGGCAACAGGGAAGTTTACTCGATGACTGTGTGGCCAGGAAGGCGAGATACAAGCCTCCTGTTCTCGCAGCGAGACTTTGACGTTAATGTCTCGGGAGGTCAAGGCCTCGTTCTCGAGTTAAGGAGGGGGGGGGGGGTTGGAGGGAAGAATAGGACCTCGAACGACCTCGTTTTCTCGAGCGGGACCAACTGGCGTCATTTTGGGTAAACCAGAGAGTGTGTGAGCCTCTGCCTGGAACGGACCAGGTAATGCCGAGGAACACTGAGGGGGAACCAAGGAATGGACCTCGCTGACGCGGGAAACAGCGATCAAGTATAATGAAAATTCATATATATATATATATACCCTAGCCTGAGCCAGGTATCCATTTTATCGACCAACCCTTAGGGGTGGTTGAAACAGCTGGGTTGAGTGTGGACCGACTGTCGACACACACACACACACACACACACACTGAGTGAATGGTTGTGGTGACTGATTCTTGAGTCAGAGACGAAAGACTGCGAGTCAGTGATGAATGACTGTGAGCGATGAGTGACTTTGCTCGTGATGAGTGACTGTGAGTCAGAGACGAATGACTGTGAGTCAGTGATGAGTGACTGCGAATCAGAGGTGAATGACTTGTGGAAGAAAAAGAGTCTACCGAATATGGCCCACTGACTTCCTCCCCTTATAGTCAGCCCGAAGAGTCAGTGAGTCAGGCTCCATGCATGCAGCCCGTTCCAACGTCCTTGACTCAATTAGGCTAATTACCTAGTTAATACGCCGGTGAGTCCAGTAGAAGCTAATCAATCTTATGCTAATTTCCTAATTAATACGCCGATGAGGCCATCCTAACTAATCAATCTCAGGCTAACTGTCTAATTAAGGCGCCGTTCACATCAAAACTAATGATATTCGAGTCTGACAAGCGAATAACAACACCGCAATGCATGTTATCTGTTCTGCCCTTAAAGCATACCTTACGATGGTCTGGGAGGTCTTCTTCTACCCCCCCAACAGCTGGGTGTGGGACCTTACCTTGCCTGACGTATACCTTACGATGGTTTCGGGAGGTCTTCTGCCTCCACACTTCGATCCCAGACCGTACGTAAACTATAAGCAGATTTTGAGACTACTTGTACACTACCCGAGCTCCTCTGTAACAAAGAGAGTCACCTACAGATGATAAATGCGAACGCCACACCCGCTTGTGGCTGGGGATACCATCCCCCAGCACAGAGATGAGGCATGTAACGCGTTCCTCAAGAGAGACTCCTTCATGCTTCCCCCTGACTCTCACACCAGCATAGGGACACCTGCATCGACACCAAACAACAGCAAGAGTGTAGCAAGATGTTTTTTTGTGGGGAGGGAGCTCCTGGGTCACGTCAGTAGCTACTCAAGAGAACATTAGACTCGGGCAAGACAGTGACAAAACCCGACACACACACACACACACACACACCCAAGAAGTCATTTGGTACATAAATCATAAGATCTTGCCGGCTGGCACAACCTTTAATGCCCGTGCCAGAACTCCTCAACGTCTCTCTCCGAGTACCACACTTACCTCAGCGCACACAAGCAACACACAGCCACTCGCTCAGACCTCACCTGCAAAGAAGGGAAAATACAAATTAGCCACAAGGTATACAAATCATACAAACATGCACAAAAAACAATTTCAAAACATATATATATATTTTCCCCCGTGGTCAAATATTTCATGTTTACGATCCAAACCTCTTCATCATCTCCATATACACCACTGACAGTTCCAGTTTCCAGTGAGAGACAAGAGGACATAACCGAGTTCCAGTCTCCACTACAGAGACACAAGAACATAATCGCAAACGAGCCACATTTTTGGCACACCGCAATCTCGTGTCGCAAACAGCTAATGATGGTGTTACGTCAAGCACGAATTATATAATAACGGTGGAGGCCACAAAATTAGTCGGAGAGCATTACTGCCAAGGTCCTTTACACTGAAGGTTAAGTCTGGGGTCCGCCGAGCTATGGCCTTCAGACTTGAGGTGAAGTCTGGGTTCCATCACGCTAAGGCCCTCAGACTTGAGGTCAAGTCTGGTTCCACCACGAAAAGGCCCTCTGACTTGAGGTCATGTCTGGTTCCATCACACTAAGGCCCTTAGACTTGGGGTTAAGTCTGGGGTCCATCACGCTAAGGCCCTCAGACTTGTAGTCAAGTCTGGCTCCACCACGCTAAGGTTCTCAGGACTGAAGGCTGAGTGTGGTTGCACCACGGTATGACTTGCTAACAAAAGGAGAGAGAAGTTACGGACCCTGGAGGTCTTAGACAAGTCTGACCACCACCTCGAAGGGTCTTACTAAGACTCGTCAACACGTAAGTCTGGGAGACACGGCCGTCCTAGACCACGTTTTCATCAACCGTACTAATACAAGATGACCTCAACATCAGGTCTGTATTTTCAGCCTTTGGCTCCATTTCTCTAAATAATGGAGCACTTTGAGGGGGCCTGACTAGGGACCGTAGCCTCTAGTTTCAAGTACAATACACATGACAGCTATAAAGGAAAAAAAAATAAGTGCTTGTGCGCGAGTGAGGCCATTGCTCTATTTGTTCCTGACGCTACCTCAAGAGAGGCAATTGGGGTTTATATGAAAATACACATCAGTTTTATCATATAAACTTAGATACCACAACGCACGACACAGAGCGAGGCTACACACACACACACACACACACACACACACACACACACACACACACACAATAATTAGCGCGACAAAACCACCTGAAGGCCACGCGAGTGATTAAATTTTCGTAAAAACTTCCAGATGACTGATGGCGAAGGAGATGAACACTGGTGAGGTGGGGGAGGAGGATGCACTGTCACGCTCCCATCATCACGTGATGTCCTCCTCCTTCTTCCTCTCCGCCGAGGTGATGACGGGCATCTCCCACACGTCTCCGTCAACAAGAGAGAGGGAGAGAGAGTTTACATGAGAAAGAC
>JAUUDW010108089.1:0-11791 GCA_032361385.1 Panulirus guttatus
AAATTTGTAAATACTTTCCCTGTCTGTTTTTGCCCCATTCTCTATTCTCTCTATATTTCAATTAGGGCCCTACCTTGATGTGGACTTTTGTCCATGACTGGAGCCTTCAACATAAGAAAAAAAAAATAATTACATATGTGTGTAGGAGAGGCAGTCAGCAGACATTACTGGATTACATTTCAATTGATAGGCATGTAAAAGAGAGACTTTTAGATATAAATATGGTGAGAAGGGCAGCTGGTGGGATGTCTGATCACTATCTTGTGGAGGCAAAGGTGAAAATCTGTAAAGGTTTTTGGAAAAGAAACAAATGCCAGTGAGAAGAGAGTGGTGAATGTAAGTGAATTTGTAAAACAGACTTGTATGAAGAAAAACCAGGAGAAACTGATAGCAGACTGGCACAAAGTGAGAGTAAATGAAGTAGGGAAAGGGGTAAGGAATGGGAGGTATTTGGGGAAGCAGTGCTGGCATGTACAAGAGATGCATGTGGCATGCGTAAGGTGGGAGGTGGGCAGAACAGAAAGGGTAGTGAATGGTGGGATGAAGAATTACGGTAAATTAGAAAGCGTAGTGAGAGGTGGAATGAGGAAGTTGCTAGAGAAAGAAAAAGAGAGGCATTTGGGCAATACTTACAGGGATGGAGTGCAAATGACTGAGGGATATATAAGGGAGAGTGGCAGGAGGTCAAGAGGAAGGTGCAGGGGTTGAAAAAGAGGGCAAATGAGAGTTGGGATACCTTTAAACTTCAGGGAGAATAAGATGATGTTTTGAAAGGAGGTAGATAATGTTAAAAAAAAAGAACAAATAGGAACATCAGTGAAGGGAGCAAAAGAGGAAGTGAACAGGCAGTGATTAAGTGAGAAGATGGAGTGAGTATTTTGAAGGACTGCTGAACAGGAACAGATGAAGAAATGCCCTCATTCACTCATATCCACTTTAGTTTTTATGTATAATTATTGTTATCATTAGTATATAATCCAAAGACCCCTTCTTACAGGTCTCCAACAGCTTCAAGGCAGTGCTACAATTGATATCAAGAAAAAGATTGATTCCTTTGCAGAGAAAAGTTCTCTTACGAAATTGTACTCTGATGATACAACCTTATCAGACTTGACTCTTCCACCAAGATGGAACTACAAGCAGGCACAGTCTGTTAATACCTTCTAGCAATTTAATATAATCTTTCATATCTCCTCTTGTACTAAATGTCACCAGTGTGTTACAGTCTTGAATGTAATGTTCATGTATACCCCTTTCTCCTGCAAAAATTCTTACATCTCTCATTATCATCATCACAACTTATATCATAATCCCATCCATTTTTATATACTAGTTCTGATCTAGCCTAATCATATCTTCTCACCGATTCTTTCCATATATGATATCCTACACCTCTTTGTATTTCATCAAACCACTTTATTCTCCCACTATTTTTTCAATATGCTTTCTTTCCATAAGTTATCTCTTTCTAAGTTTTCTTCAGACAATGCTTTCTATTTGTTCAGTTTATGAGATACAGGAAACATCTATCTCATCCCTCCTAAAATATATCCATCTTTTCCCACAAAATCAGTCCACCATGTGAAGGTACCCAAAGGCATTTAACATTTTTCTTTGTTTCCCAAAGTCCTATCACTACATGTACTTTCCTTAATAAGGAAAACTTCGTTTATAACACCCTCTCTATTCAGTTTGTCAAAAAACAATTAGTCATTATCAACACAAGTCATCATCATATTGTTCCTCCTGATTATCTATGTCTTCCTCTATTTTCACCAGAATCTGCTCAATTTTATCACCCAACTGGTAATATTGTCTTATGTAAGACAAAATCTGAATGACTAGGAGTAAGATTCTATGGATACTTTTCACTAACATGATCCCCATCATTCACAAGCACTCACTTTAAAAGCGGCAGAATGCTGAATGCAAAGATCTTTATTTGTGGATGACGATCCCATGGCAAAGATTTCCAAATGTAAATGTTAAATGATTAAATACAATTGACAAAATTTTTGTCTAAGGATATAGAAAATCCATAAGAGCACATTATACAAGGATTTTTATAATGATTTAATTTTTTCTCCCTCTGAGCATGGGATTTTCAACAAGATAATTACAGACGAACACATTGGATCTCAGTTTTCAAACTCTCAGTCTCTATTGCAAAGCTGACAAACCTGACACTTTTCAAAGTTTCTATAGAGAATACCAGAATGGATGTGGAGAAAATAAAATGAGTGCATGTGATGCAAACAAGTGAAAGAGGATGCAGAAGAAAGTTGATCGTGACCCCTTACCTCTTGACTTAGATTTCCTTTCCAACCCAATGATTTCAAGTTTTCTAAGTTGCTTTAAAATGTAGCTAACCTTACAATTTGAAAGATATTCATATAACCATGAAACAAATCACTTCAGAAGTGTATTTCATTAATTATTTTTACTCAGATAATGTGTAAAATTTTGGTAGAAGTTTTAGCACAATATGCTGAAAAGTGTGTGAGTAAAGCACAAGTGTTGTGAGCTGCACTGCACATTTTTGTTTAGTCATTTTACCTACACTTAAAAAACGATTACAGATTATTATTATTTCATCCTTATATAAGAAATCTTATCTTGTTATATTCAATGAGATTCATGGTTAAACCCTTAATTTCTGCAAACATAGTTTTAAGTACTCAGCACTGTCACTGCAACAATACTCTTACATTTTGCTTCTTCCCATCCTCACTTAAATTCAAAGGCCCACTTTTTGCGGATGCATAGTTATCTCATGTCACTAAAAACTATAATTAGCACTGGGAAAAAAAATCCTGCTGTTTCAGTAAACCATATAACAGAGGGAGAACGATACGCCCTGTCCTTCCCCAGCACGTTCATTTGCTGATTTCCATGACTTGCCATGCATCCAGGTGTGCTTGGCTCAGCAAATTAGTAGTTGTTTTAGGGGCATTAATGACTGTGATACTGATCCAGCAGATGTTAAAATATAATTTAGTTCATGAAAGGAAAGTGATCTCCGTTGTGTTAAGCAAGGAAATAAGAAAAGAATGATCTAAAGCAAGTTATGACTGGCACATATTTAGATGACTCAGGTTATCATGCAGCGAATAACAAAACAGTGTGTAAAACTGTAAATGGTGTAAATAAAATGCAACAAATAATTGATTTTTTCATTCTTGTTTGCTGTTTCCTGCATTAATAAGGTTGCCCAAAGGATATACTAAGAAAAGGCTTCATTTGCTCTTATCCAGTCTCTAACAGTAATGTTCAATGCACCAAAACCACAGTCCCCTATCCACAACCAGACCCTAAGGACCTTTCCAACATTTCCCCTGGCTGCTTCATGTGTCTTGGTTAAGTCCAATGACAACACACTGACCCATATATACCACGTTACTCCAATTCACTCTATCAAGTGCATGTTTCTCACCCTCCTGCATGCTTAGGCCCCACCTAGTCAAAATCTGTTTCACTCCATCCTTCCATCTCAAACTAGGTCTCCCTCTTCTCCTTGTCCCCACCACTTCTGATATATACACCCTTTTAGTCAACCTAACTCACTCATTCTCTCCATATGTCTAAACCATTTCAGCTATTTCAACCATACTCTTCTTATTACCACATCTCTCTCTAACACTATCATTACTTACTCAGTCAACTCTTCTTATACCATGTATTGTCATCACACATTTTCTTTTCCAACAAGTCCATCATCTTCCATATATTCTCATCTATAGCGTATGCCTCGCATACATTCAACATTGGTGCGACTCATACCTTCAAATATACCCATTCCCCAACCACAGTGACCCATTCACAAATTCCTCCACGCTTCCAAAACCTTTGCTCTCTTCTCCACCTTATGAATAACTTCCAATTCCATGGTTCTAGTCACTGCCATGTCCACTCCCAGGAATCTAAAACACTTCATTTCCTCAAATCTTTCTCCATTCAATTTCACATTCCACTTAACCTGTCTGTCTGCCATCCTGAACCTAATAACCTTGCTTTTAATCACATTCATCTCAACTTTCTCCTTCCACACACTCTCCCAAACTCAGACACCAACTTCTGCAGTTCTGACATGAATCTCTTATCACTGCCATGTCATCACCAAACAACAGCTGACCCACTTCCCAGGCCCTCTCACCCCCAACAGACTGCATAACTACCCCTCTCACCAAGACCCTTGCATTTACCTCCCTCACCACCCTATCCATAAACAAATTAAACAGCCATGGTTACATCACACACCCTCCTCACAGACCCACCTTCACTTGGAACACTCACCCTCCTCTCTGCCTACTCACACAGATGCCTTAATATTCTTGATAAAACTCCACGCTGCTTCTAACAGCTTTCCTCCCAAACAATAAATTTATAATATCTACCACAAAGCATCTCTATCAGCTCTAGTCATATGCTTTCTCCAGATCTATTAATGCTACTTACAGATCCTTCTGTTTCTCTAAGAATTTCTTCTACAAATTCTTCAATGCAAACACTGGATCGACACATTCACTACCACTCCTGAACCACGATGGTTTTCTCCAGGGTTCCAGGGAGCCACAGTAACACGTTGAGATATTATAACCAAGACGGTCGGAGCACTTTTCTGAACCTAACATTGCCAAAGGTACGGACCTGCAGTGCTTGAGGGAACCCAGGGATCCATAAGAACATGTTGAGATAATATACCCAAGACAGTCAGGGCAGTTTTCTGAATCTTAAATCGTCACAGGTACGGACCTGTGCTGCTTGAAGGTATCTAGAGAGCCATATGAACATGTTGAGATAATACACACGAGTCGGTGGGGACACTTTTCTCAGCCTAAAATCGCCACAGGTACGGATGGACCTGTGGTGCTTGAAGACGTCCACGAAGCCGTACGAACATGTTGAGATAATATAACCGATTCAGTTGGGGCACTTTTCTGAGCCTATAATCGCCACAGGTACAGACCTGTAGTGCTTGAGGGTGTCCAGGGATCCCTACGAACATGTTGATAAAATATACCCAAGACGTTCGGAGCACTTTTCTGAGCCTAAAATTGCCACAGGTACAGACCTGCGGTGCTTAAGGACATCCTGAGATCCGTACGAACATGTTGAGATAATATACCCGAGACGGTTGGGGCAGTCTTCTAAATCTAAAATTGTCACAGGTACGGACGGACCTGTGGTGCTTGAGGGCATCCATGGATCAGTTTGAACATTTTGAGATAATATACCCGAGATGTTCGGGGCAGTTTTCTGAATCTAAAATAATCACAGGTATGGACCTGTGCTGCTTGATGGCGTCTAGAGAGCCGTACGAACATCTTGAGATAATACATGCGAGTCAGTCGGGGCACTTTTCTGAGAATAAACTTGCCACAGGTACGGACCTGTGGTGCTTAAGGGTTCCAGGGAACCATACGAACATGTTGAGATAATATACCCTAGACAGTCGAGGCAGTTTTCTGAATCTAAAATCGTCACAGGTACGGATCTGTCCTACTTTAAGGCATCTAGAGAGCCATACAAACATGTTGAAATAATATACCCGAGATGGTTGGGGCAGTTTTCTGAATCTAAAATTCCCACAGGTACGGATGGACCTGTGGTGCTTGAGAGTGTCCATGGAGCAATACAAACACATTGAGATAATATACCCGAGATGGTTGGGGCAGTTTTCTGAATCTAAAGTCATCACAGGTACGGGACCTGTGCTGCTAGAAGGCATCTAGAGAGTCGTACAAACATGTTGAGATAATATACCAGTCAGTCGGAGCACTTTTCTGAGCCTAAAATCGCCACACGTACGGACCTGTGGTGCTTGAAGGAGTCTAGAAAGCCAATCGAACATGTTAATATAACAAACCTGAGACTGTCGGAGCATTTTTCTTAACCAAAAATCGCCACAGGTCTGGACCAGTGGCACCTGGGAGTCTCCAAGGGGCCAAATGAAGCCATTGAAAATATGATACTCAAGTTGGTGGGGGCGTATTACTGAGCCTAAAATCGCCAAAGGATCTGACCTGTGGTGCCTGGGGTTGTCCTGGGAGCCAAATGAAATAGGTGAGAGAAAATACCCAAGTCAGTCAAGATGCTTTTCTTTGCCTAAAATTGCCCCAGTTCTGGATCTGTGGCACCTGGGGGTGTCTAGTGGGCCAAACTAAGTCATTGAGATGAAATACCCAAGATAGTTGGGCTCTTTTCAAAGCCTAAAGTCACTACAAGTTTTTGGCAAGTTGCATTTGGGGGTGTCCCGAGGGCTGAACATAGTCGAGAATAAATACCCAAGTCGGTTGAGGTGCATTTTGGAGGCTGAAAACACCACAGGTCTGGACTTATGGCACCAGGAGTTGTCCTGGGGGCTGAACGAGGTCGTTGAGACAAAATGCACAAGTTGGTCGAGGTACTTTTCTAAACTTAGAATTGCCACAGGTCCTGAAATGTGGCACCTTATGGTGTAGTGGGGACTGAGTGAAGTCACTGAGGTAAAATACCCAAATTGGATGGGGTACTTTTCGGAGCCTGAGATTATGTGTGGCACTCGGGAGTGTCCCAGTGGCCGAACGAAGTTGTAAAGATAAAATACCCAAGAGGGTCGGTATGCTTTTCAGAGCCAAAAATTGCCAAAGGTCTGGACCTGTGGCACTGGGGGGTGTTCCAAGAAATGAACGAAGTTGTTGAGATTACTGCCCAAGTTGTTCGTGGCACTTCTTTTGATCTTAAAACCGCCACAGGTCCAGACCTGTGATGCTTGGGGGTGTCCCGAGGGCTGAATGAAGTTGTTGAGATAAGATAACCAAGTTGGTTGGGGTGCACTTTGGAGGCTAAAAATGCCACAGGTATAGTAGACTTTTGGCACCAGAGGGTGTCTCAGGGGCTGAACGAAGTTGTTGAGATAAAACACCCAAGTCGGTTGAGGAGCTCTTTGGAGATTAAAAACACCACAAGTCCGGACTCGTGGCACCCAGGGTGTTCTAGCGGATGAACGAAGTTGTTGAGGTAAGATACCCAAGATGGTCAGGACACTTTTCGGAGCCTAAAATTGCCAGAGGCCTGGATCTGTAGTACCTGGGATGTTCTGCTGGATGAACAAAGTCAAGAGTAAATACCCAAGATGGTCAGGGCACATTTTGGAGCCTAAAATCACCGCAGGTCAGAAGCTGTGGTGCCCTTGGGTGTCCCATGGGTCAAACGAAGTCGTTGAAATAGATACCCAAGTCGGTTGGGGCGCTTTTCTCAGTCTAAAATCACCACATATCTGGATCTGGGGGTGTTACGGGGACCGAACCAAGTTTTTGAGATTAAATACCCAAGTCAGTTGGAGCACATTTTGGAGGCTAAAAATGCCACAGGTCTGGACCTATGCCACCAAGGGGTGTCCTAGGGCTGAATGAAGTCATTGAGATAAAATACCTACGTTGGTTGGTGAGCTTTTTAGACCCTGAAATAGCCACAGTTCCAGACTTGTTGTACCTGGGGGTGTCCCATGGGGCAAATGAGGGTGTTGAGATAAAATACCTAAATTGGATCGGGTGTTTTTCGGAGCCTAAAATTGTTACTTGCCCAGACCTGTGGCACCCGTATGTGTCGTGGGGACCAAATGAAGTCATTGAGATAGAATACTCAAGTCGGTTGGAGCACTTTTTGGAGCATAAAATCGCCACAGGTTTGGACCTAAGGCTCTTACAGGTGTTGCAGGGGCCAAACATAGCCATTGGGATAAAATACCCAAGTCAGTCTAGCCGCTTTTCAGAGCCTAAAATCTCTACAGGACCAGACTTATGCCATCTGGGGATGTCCCAGATGCCAATCAAAGTCATTGAGATAAAATATCCAAGTTGGTTGGGGTGCTTTTCAAAGCCTAAAATTGCTACAGGTCTGGACCTGTGTTGCCTGAGGGTATCCAAGGTACCGAATAAACTTGTCTTTTTTAAGATGAATTACCCAAGATGGTCAGGGTGCCTTTCTGAGCCTAAAATTGCCATGGGTCCAGACTTTTGGTGCCTGGTGATGTCCAGGGGGTCAAACAAAGTCGCTTAGATAAAATGCCCAAGTTGGATCAGGCACTTCTTGCACCAGAAAGTCACCTTAGGTCCAGACCTGTGACATCGAGGGGTGTTCTGGGGACCAGAAGTCATCTAGATAAAATACACAAGTTGGTCAGAGTGCTTTTTTTTAACCCAAAATCACTGCAGGTCTGGAACTGTGGCATCTGAGGGTGTCCCATGGGCTGAACAAAGTCATTGAGATGAAATACTCAAGTTGTTAAGGGGGCTCTTTTTTAGTCTAGAATTGCCACAGGTACAGACCTGTGGTGTCTTGGGGTGTCCCAGGAGCTGAATGAAGTTGTTGAGATAAAATACCTTTGTCATTCGGAGTGCTTATCTGAACCCGAAATTGCCGCAGGTGCCTGAGGATGTCCCAAGTGCGAATAAAGTCATTGAGATAAAATGCCCAAGTAAGTCGGGGCACTTTTCTGTGCCGAAATCACCACCAAGGGGTGTCCTTGGGGCCAAATGAAGTTGTTGAGATAAAGTACCGAGGTCGGTTGGGGTGCTTTTCTGAACCAAAGATTGCCACAGGTCCGGACCTGTGGTGTATGGAGGTGTGCCAGTGGCTGAATGAAGTCATTGAGATGAAATACCCAAGACACTTGGAACACTTTTTGGAACCTAGAATTGCCACAGGTCTGGATCTGTGGCACCTGGGGGTGTTCTAGTGGATGAATGAAGTTGTTGAGATCAGATATCCAAGATGGTTGGGGCACTTTTCTGAGCCTGGAGGTGTCACGGGGGCCGTTTGAAGTTGTTGAAATTAAATGCTCAAGTCAGATTGGGTGCTTTTCTGAGCCATAAATTGCCACAAGTCCCGACCTGTGGCACTTGGGTGTGTCTTGGGGACCAAACAAATTCGTTGAGATAAAATACCCAGGTAAGTCAGGGCGCTTTTCTGAGCCTAAAATCACCACCCGAGAGTGTCCCTGGGGCCAAAGTTGTTGAGATAAGATACCCAGTTTGGTTAGGGCTCTTTTCTGAACCTAAAATCGGCACATGGGAGTGTCCTTTGGGCCGAATGAAGTCATTGACGTAAACACCTGTCGGTCAGAGTGGTTTCCTGACCTGAAAATAACGGGCCTGTGGCATCTGGGGGGTGTCCTGTGAGTTGAATGAAGTTGTTGAGATATAATACCCAAGTTGGTTGATGCACTTTTTTGGAGCATAAATTCACCACAGGTCCGGATCTGAGGCACTTATGGGTGTTGCAGGGGCCATACAAAGCCATTGGGATAGAATACCCAAGTCATTCTGGCCGCTTTTCGAAGAATAAAATCTCTACAGGACCGGTCCTATGCCATTTGGGGATGTTGTTTGGGGAAGTCGTTTGGATAAGATACCCAAGTTGGTTTGGGGCTTTTCAAAGCCTAAAATTGCCACAAGTCCAGACCTTCTGACAGTTAGGGGTGTAGCAGGGGCCAAACAAAGTTGTTGGAATAGAATACCCAAGTCATGTCTAGCTGTTTATCGTTGCCTAAAATCTCCACAGGAACAAACCTATTGCATTTAGGAATGTCTTGGGGGCCAAACAAAGTAGTTGAGATTAGATGTCCAAGTTGGTCAGGGTGCTTTTCAAAGCCTAAAATTGCCACAGGTCCAAACCTGTCGCCTTGGGGGTATCCAGGGATCCAAAGGAACTTGTTAAGATAAATTACCTGAGATGGTCATGGTGCTTTTCTGAGCCTAAAATCACCAGATGTCCCCGACCTGTGGTACCTGGTGGTGCCTGTGGGGAAAACAAGGTCGATGAGATAAAATTCCAGTTGGTCGGGGTGCTTTTCTGAACCCAAAATTGCTGCAGGTCTGGACCTGTGGCACCTGAGGATGTCCTGTGAGCCAAACAAAGTCGTTAAGATAGAATACCCAAGTGGGTTAATGCGCTTTTCAGAGCCTAAAGTTACCACAGGGATCTTGAGCTGTTGGGGCCTGAACATGCAGGAGGGTGAATGGCATGCACAGAATAGAGTGCAATGGAACAATGTGGTATACTGGAGTCGACGTGCTGTCAGTGGACTGAATCAGGGCATGTGAAATGTCTGAGGTAAACCATGGAAAGGTCTGTGGGGCCTGGATGTGGATAGGGAGCTGTGGTTTCAGTACATTGCACATGACAACTAGAGACTGAGTGTGAGCAAATGTGGCCTTTTCGTCTGTTTCCTGGCGTTACCTTGCTGACGCCGGGGGTGGCGATGCTATTTCACTTTTTTTATCAAATCAAAATATAGTTAAGGCCAGCCAAACAGGGAAATACAAAAGTTGGTTATTGGACAAACTGAGAGACAATCACAGGGTGAAGTTTGGGTGCATTCGAAGAAGCATGCACAGACTATATTCCATAAAGGAATTTTAAGGTCACCTTGCTTATAATGGCTTTACATGATGAGTTACAAAATTAATTAAAACTACTGAACTGTAATGCAGTAAAGTTTTCATAAGTCTATTTCACAATCGCATAGAAAAAAACCAAGCATATTTTCAAACATGAATGGTAACAAAATGAAACTAACACAAAACCTAACAGCCATCTGAATTTAGATGTAAATACGTATCTCTATACAAAACCTAATCATCACCTAATGAAAACGCATTTCCTAACATCTAACAATGAGCAAGTTAAAGAACAAAAATTACTTATAGTTTAATAATGTATAATCACATCTCGTTAAACATAATACACATACATGACTGGAATAATATACACTCCTGGTCATCGTAGTGAGAGATTGAAATTTTGCTGATTAAGCTTCCCTACAAATTTGGTTCAACATATTTATGGTTAGTTAAGCCGGGTTGAACTTAAGCCTATCTGTAGATTTATTTACTTGTTTTATCTTTTATAGTCTTAAGTTTACAGTGACTGTAATGAAATAATAGTAAAACATATAAAAATAAAAACAAATTTTGTCAAGTGGCATTAAAAACGTGTGACTAACTGCGGTCATACTGCCAGTCCCCATGTGAGACAGACACTATGGAAAACATTAACATTGGTATAATTTAATTGCACCATTGAACAATGAGGTAAATCATAGCTACAAGGGGAAGTTGGGTGAAGTTTTCATAGGTTCACTAAATTTCTAAAAGTTTTTAATTACACTAGAGGAAGCTAGATTGGGTTTTCATATGTCTTCTTGGTTTCTAGAAATGTTTTACTTAATATCTGGGGAAATTAAATTAGGTTTGTATAGATCCTACTGATTTTCAAAAACACTTCACCTAAGAGAGGTCTGTGAAGATCAGGGAAAATATGGTTTAAATAATGTAAAAGATGAAACACTTCTAGAAATCATCAGAATTTATGAAAGCATCAGCCATCTTCCCCTTTTAGCAATTATAGCCTCCGTTGTCTCAGAGGCTACCTGATAAACTACACCATGCAGCTTCAACACTACCATTCTCAGAGAAAGCATATCTTAATTGAGTCAGTTCAAGAGTTAAGAAAACTCAACAGCCAAAACACAGCTTCAACTGAAACAGAATCCAGATTTATAAAAATGAGTACTTTTTTAGAAATCCAAAACCAGTGAACTTTGACATGCTAAGTAAGGGTCAGGCAATGCAAATTATCTCCAGTAATACATCAATCATAAAGGATAAATGGAAAATTACTATATTCAGTGAGTTTTTACCATGAGAGTAAGGCATGTAAGAAGGGAGGAGGGTGAGTGGTTCCCAGGAACAGTGGGCTTACATCATTGATGTGTTATGTTTCTGTGGTGGTCTATCCAGTTTATGGA
>JAUUDW010108198.1:0-15567 GCA_032361385.1 Panulirus guttatus
TTGAGAATCGCGACTGTGCTGTATTGGAGACGGTGATTGTGCAATAGTGGAGACGGTGAGTGTGTTGTAGTGGATATAGTTTGTTTGCTTTAATGGGGACAGTGAATGTGCTGTATTGGAGACAGTGGGAGAGCTGTAGCGGAAACGATGGATTTGCTGTAGTTGGGACAGTAAGTGTACTGTAATGGAGAGGGAGAGTTTGTTGTACTGGAGACGGTGAGTGTGTTGTAGTGGGAACGGCTTTGAGTGTGTGTTGCCTTGAGAATCGTGAGTTTACTGTATTGGAGACAGTGAGTATGCGTTATTTGAGACGGTGAGTGTGCTGTAGTGGGGATGGTTTGTGACCTGTTTTGGAGAGATGTAGTGTGTTGTAGTGGAGAAGGTGAGTGTGCTGTAAAGGAGATGGTGAGTGTATTGTAGTTGGGACGGCGATTATATTATAGTGGGGACAGTTTTTTCCTTTTGTGGGGACGATGTAGGAACTGTATTATAGACAGTGAGTGTGCTATAGTGGGGATAGTTTGTTTGCTGTAGTGGGAATAGTAAGTGTGTTGTAACTAAGACGGTGAGTGTGCTCTTCTAGGGACAATTTTTTTGCTGTAGTGGGGACGGTGTGTGCGGGTGTTCTTTTGAGAATCGTGAGTTTGCTGTATTGGAGACGGTAAATATGCAGTAATGGAAACGGTGAGTATCTTACAGTGGACACAGTGTTTTTGCTGCAGCGGGGAAGGTTTGTGAACTGTATTGGAGAGTTTGAGTGTGCTATATTGGAGATGGTGATTCTTCTCCAGCTGGAACGGGTGTACTATAGTGGCAACATTGAGTTTGCTGTAGTGGAGACGGTGAGTGTGCTGTAGTTGTGACGGTGAGTTTGCTGTAGTGGAGACTGTGAGTCCGCTGTACTGGAAAGGGTGAGTTTACCGTAGAGGGGACGGTGAGTTTGCTCTAGTTGAGACGGTGAGTGTGCTGTACTGCAGACGGTATATGTGCTGTAATGGAAGATGTGAGTGTCATATAGTAGGGACGGTGTGTGTTTGTTTTTAGCGGGGACGGTAAGTTTGCTCTAGTGGTGACAGAGTGTGTACTGTAATGAAAAGATGAGTGTGCTATAGTAGGGACGGTGTTTGTGCTGTAGTTGAGGCGGCGAGTGTTCTGTAGTGGAGACGTTTTGGGTGCTGTAGTGGGGATGGGGAAGATGCTGTAGTGGACACGGTGAGTCTGATGCAGGGGGGAAGGTGAATGTAAGTGGTGTGTGTGTGTGTGTGTGTGTGTGTGTGTGTGTGTGTGTGTGTGCTGTATTGAGGACGGTGGGTGTGGTACAATAGGTGAAATAAGTGTGCTGTAATAGACAAGGTAAATGTGGTGTAGTGGTGACGGTGTTTGCGTGCTGTGGTGGCGTTGGTGAGTGTGCTGTAATGGAGGAGAGTGTGCTGTAATGGGGACGTTGTATGGGTACTGTAGTGGAGACTGTGATTGTGCTGTTGTGGGGACAGTGTGTGTGTGCTGTAGTAGGGACGTTGAAATTTCTTTTTGGAAACGGTATATGTTCTTTAGTGGGGAAGGTGAGTTTGCTGTAGTAGAGACGGTGAGTATGCTCTAGTGGAGGTGAATGTGCAATAGTGGGGAAGGTGTTTGTGCTGCTGTGGAAACGGTGAATGTGTTGTAGTGGGGACGGTGAGTTTGCAATAGTGGAGACGTTGAGTATGTTCTAGTGGGAACAGTTTGTTTGTTGTAACGAGGACGGTAAGTTGGAGACAGTGAGAGTTTTGTAGTAGGGACGATGTATGTGCTGTAGTGGGGACGGTGAGTTTGCTGTAATGGAGACGTTAAGTGTACTCTATTGGAGACGTTGAGTGTGCTGTAGTGGGGACGGCGATTTTGCTGTAGTTGTGACGGTGATTTTCTTTGAGTGGGGTCGGTGTGTGAGCTGTAATAGGGAGGGTGAGTGTGCTGTATTGAAAACGGTGAGTGTGCTGTAGTGGGGATGGTGAGTGTGGTGTGGTGGGGTATGTTGGTTTGTTTTACATCGAGACATTGAATTTGATGTTTGTGGCACGATAAATATGCTGTAATGGATACGATGAGTGTGCTGTAGTGATTGTGCTGTAATGGTGTTGGTAGGTATGCCGCAGCGGGGCCGACGAGTGTACTCTAGCGGAGACGGTGAGTGTGCTGTAGTGGAGACAGGGCGTGTGATGTAGTGAGGAAAGTGAGTGTGCTGTAGTGGAGATGGTGAGTTTCCTGTAGTGGAGACGGTGAGTGTGCTGTAGTGGAAACGGTGCATGTGATGCAGTAGGGATGGTGAGTTTTCTGTAGTGAACACCATGAGTGTCATGTAGTAGGGACGGTGTGTGTTTGTGCTGTAGTGGGGATGGCGAGTACGCTCTAGTGGAGACAAAGAGGGTGCTGTAGTGGGGATGGTGAAGTTGCTGTGGTGAACAACGTGAGTCTGATGTAGTGGGGACGGAGAATGTGATATCATGGGGAGTGTTTCTTTGCTGTAGTGGGGACAGTAGGTGAGTTGTACTGGGGACAGTAAATGTTCTGTAGTATACAAGGTATGTTTGGTGTAGCGGAGACGGTGAGTGTGCTGTAGTGGGGACAGTGAGTGTGCTGTAGTGGAGACGGTGAGTTTGCCTTAGCGGGGACGGTGAGTTCGCTCTATTTGAGACGGTGATTGTGCTGCAGTGGACGACGTGAGTGCCATGTATTAGAGACGGTGTGTGTTTGTGCTATAGTTTGGATGGTGAGTGTGCTTGAGTGGAGACAGAGAGTGTGCTGTAGTGCAGAAGGTGAGTGTCCTTTAGTGGGGACAGTGTGCGTGTTGTAGTGGTGACAGTGAGTGTGATGTTTTGGAGACGACGAGTGTGTTGTAGTGGAAACCGTAAGTGTGCTGTAGTAAGGACAGTGTGTGTGTGTGTGTGTGTGTGTGTGTGTGTGTGTGTGTGTGTGCTGTAGAAACGACGATAATAGTGCTATAGTGAAGACGGTGTTTGTGCTGTAATAGAGACCGTGAGTGTCCTATAGTAAGGACGGTTTTTGTCCTGTAGTGGGGACGGTGAGTGTTCTATAGTGGAGGAGGTAAGTGTGCTATAGTGCGGATGGTGAAGTTGCTGTAGTGGACACTATGACTCTGATGTAGTGAGGACGGTGATTGTGATGTAGTAGGGAGTGTGTATGTGTGCTGTAGTGGGGATAGTGGGTGTGATATATTGGGGACAGTAAGTGTGCTGTAGTAGACAAGGTAAGTGTGGTGTAGTGGTGACGGTGCTTGTGTGTTGTAGTGGGGAGGGTGAATATATTGGTGTAGTAAAGACGGTGAGTGTATTGTAAATGGAGACGGAGAGTGCGCTGTACTTTGGACGGTGTGTATGTACAGTAGTGGAGACAGTGAGTGTGTTCCTGTGGGGACGATGTGTATGTGCTGTAGTGGGGACGTTGAGTTTTCTGTAGTGGAAATGGTGTGTATGCTGTAGTGGGGACAGTGAGTTTGCTGTAATAGAGACGGTGAGTGTGCAGTAGTGGATGTGAGTGTGCTGTAGTGGGGTCGGTGTTTTTGCTTTAGTGGAAACGGTGTGTTGTAGTGGGGAGGGTGTGTTCTGAAGTGGGCACGGACTATATGTGTTGCATTGAGAATCGTGACTGTGCTGTAATGGAGACGGTACGTATGCAATAGAGATATGGTGAGTGTGTTGCATTGGGTACAGTTTGTTTGCCCTAATGGGGACGATGAATGTGCTGTATTGGGGACAGTGAAAGCGCTGTAGTGGAGATGATGGATTTGCTGTAGTGGGGACAGTAAGTATGCTGTAATGGAGACAGAGAGTTTGTTGTGCTGGAGAGGGTGCGTGTGTTGTAGTTGGAACAGCGAGTGTGTTTATAATAGGGCCGGTGTTTTTCCTCTAGCGGGGACGGTATAGGAGCTGTAGTAGAGTCGGTGATTGTGCTATATTTGAGACTGTGAATGAGCTCAAGAGGGGATAGTTTGTTTGCTGTAGCAGGGACGGTGAGTGTGCTTTAGTGGGGACGGCTTGAGTGTGTGTTGTCTTGAGAATTGTGAGTTTGCTGTATTGGAGACGGTGAGTATGCAGTAGTGGAGACGGTGAGTGTGTTGTAGTGGAAACAGTGTTTTTGCTGTAGTAAGGACAATTTTTGACCTGTATTGGAGAGGTTGAGTGTGTTGTAGTGGAGAAGGCTGTGCTGTAAAGGAGATGGTGAGTGTGTTGAAGTTGGGACGGCGAGTTTATTGTAGTGGGGACGGTGTTTTTCCTTTTGTGGGGACGGGGGGGAGCTTTATTATAGACAGTGAGTGAGATGTAGGGGGGACAGTCTGTTTGCTGTAGTGGGAACAGTGTGTGTGCTGTAACTGAGAAGGTGAGTGTGCTTTTCTGGGAACAAATTGTTTGTTGTTGTGGGGACGGTGTGTGCTGGTGTTCTCTTGAGAATCGTGAGTTTGCTGTAATGGAGATAGTGTGTGTCTTGTAGTGGATACAGTGTTTTTGCTGCAGTGGAGATGGTCTTTGGCCTCTATTGGAGAGTTTGAGTGTGCTATATTCGAGATGGTGATTCTGCTCTAGCGGGGACGGGTGTACTGTAGTGGGACATTGAGTGTAATGTACAGGAGAAGGTAAGTGTGCTGTAGTTGTGACGGTGAGTTTGCTGTAGTGGAGACTGAGTGCGTTGTACTTGAGACGGTGAGTTTGCCTTAGTGGGGACGGTGAGTTTGCTCTAGTTGAGACGGTGAGCGTGCTGTACTGCAGACGGTAAATGTGCTGTAATGGAAGATGTGAGTGTCATGTAGTAGGGACGGTGTGTGTTTGTTTTTAGCAGGGACGGTAAGTTTACTCTAGTGGTGACAGAGAGTGTGTTGTAATGGAAAAGATGAGTGTGCTATAGTAGGGACGGTGTTCGTGCTGTAGTTGGGACGGCGAGTGTTCTGTAGTGGAGACGGTGTGAGTGCTGTAGTGGGGATGGTGAAGATGCTGTAGTGGACACGGTGAGTCTGATGCAGTGGGGACGGTAAATGTTATTAAGTGGGGAGTGTGTGTGTGTGTGTGTGTGTGTGTGTGTGTGAGTGTGTGTGTATGTATGTGTGTTGCATTGGGGACGGTGGGTGTGGTGCAATAGGGACAATAAGTGTGCTTTAGTAGAGAAAGTAAGTGTGGTGTAGTGGTGACGGTGTTTGTGTGCTTTAGTGGCGACGGTGAGTGTGGTGTAATGGAGACGGAGAGTGTGCTGTAATGGGGTTCTTGTGTGGGTACTGTAGTGGAGACTGTGAGTGTGCTGTGGTGAGGACAATGTGTGTGTGCTATAGTGGGGACGTTGAAATTTCTGTAGTGGAAACAATGTATGTTCTATAGAGAGGACGGTGTGTTTGCTGTAGTGGAGATGGTGAGTATGCTGTAGAGGAAGTGAATGTGCTGTAGTGGGGAGGGTTTTTCTGCGTTTGTGGAAACGGTTAGTGTGTTGTAATGTTGACGGTGAGTATGTTGTAGTTGGGACGGTGTGTATGTGTTGTACCGAGAATCACAACTTTGCTGTACTGGAGATAGTGAGTATGCAGTAGTGGAGACGGTGAGTATGTTGTAGAGGGGATAGTCTGTTTGCTGTAACGGGGACGGTAAGTGAGCTGCATTGGAGACAGTGAGTGTACTCTATTGGAGACGTTGAGTGTGTTGTAGAAGGTATGGCGAATATGCTGTGGTGACGGTGTTTTTCTTCGTTTGGGGACGGTGTATGAGCTGTTATAGAGACAGTGAGTGTGTTGTACTGAAGACGGTGAGTGTGCTGTAGTAGGTATAGTCTTTTTGCTGCAATGGAGACGGTGAGTATAATGTAGTGGAAACACAAGGTATGCTGTAAAGAGGTGATGAGTGTGGTGTGGTGGGGTCTGTGTGTGTGTGTTCTGTATTGGAGACGTTGAGTTTTGATGTATTTGACACGAGGAGTATGCTGCGGTGGATACGATGAGTGTGCTGTAGTGGGGACTGAGATTGAGATGTATGGTAAGGGTGAGTATGCCGTAGCGGGGTCGATGAGGGTTATCTAGTGGAGACGGTGAGTTTGCTGTAGTGGAAACAGTAAGTGTCCAGTAGTGGAGACGGTGAGTGTGCTGTATTGGATGGAGATAGTGAGAGTGCTGTAGTAGGTACGACGTTTTTGCTGTAGTGGGGACGGTGAGTTTGCTGTAGTGGAGACAGTGAGTGTTTTGTAGTGGGGACAGATAGTGTGTTGTAGTGGGAACGGTGTTTTCCTCTACTGTGGACGGTTTGGGAGCTGCAGTAGAGACGGTGAGTTTACGGTACTGGGAATAGTTTGCTGTATGAGGGACGTTAGTTTGCTGTATTAGAAAATGTAAGTAAGCAGTAGTAGAGACGGTTATTGTGTTGTAGTGGACACGGTGTTTTTGCTGTAGTGGGACGATTTTTGACCAGTAGTGGAGAGCTTGAGTGTGCTGTATTGGAGAGGGTGAGTGTGCTGTAGTGGGGCCGGTTTTTGTGCTGCAGTGGAGACATTGAGTATGATGTAGTAAAAATAGTAAGCGTGATGTACAGGAGATGGTCAGTTTGCTGTAGTGGGGATGATGTGTGTGTGTGTGTGTGTGTGTGTGTGTGTGTGTGTGTGTGCGTGTGTGTGTGTGTGTGCTATATTGGTGACGTTGAGTTTGCTTTAGTTGACACGGTGAGTGTGCTGTACTGGAGACGGTGAGTGTGCTATAGTGGGGACTGTGCTTGTGTTGTAGTGGGGACGGTGAGTGTGATGTAGTGATGAGATTGAGTGTGCTGTAGTGGAGATAGTAAATTTGATGTAGTGTGGACGGTGAGTGTGGTGTAGTGGATGAGGTATGTGTCATGTAGCAGGGACGATGTGTGTTTGTGCTATACTGGGGATGGTGAGTGTAATGTAGTAAGGAAGTCAGTGCGCTGTAGTTGAGACGGGGAGTCTGCTGTAGTGGGGACGGTAAGTTTGCTATAGTGGAGACGATGAGTGTGTCGTCGCGGGGACAGTAAGTGTGCTGTACTGGAGACGGTAAGTGTGCTGTAGTGGACGAGGTGAGTGCCAAGTAGCTGGGACGGTATGTGTTTTTGCTGTAGTGGAGACGGTGAGTGTGTTCTAGTGGTGAGAGTGTGCGTGATGTTGTGGCAACAGTGAGTGTGATGTAGTGAGGACGGTGAGTATGCTGTATTGGAGACAGTGAGTGTGATGTAGTGGAGACGGTGAGCGTGTTGTAGTGGAAACCGAAAGTTTGCTGTAGTGATGACGGTGTTGTGTGCTGTAGTAACAGCGGTAAGTATGCTGTAATGGAGACGTTGATTGTGCTATAGTAGGGACGGTATTTGTGCTGTAGTGGGGACGGTGAGTATTCTGTAGTGGAGAGGGTGACTGCTGCAGTGAGAAAGGTAAAGTTGTTATAGTGGACCCGGTGAGTCTGATGTAGTGGGAACGGTGTGTTGTAGTGGGTAGTGTGTAGTTGCTGTAGTGAGGACGATGTGTGTGCTATAATGGGGACAGTAAGTGTGGTGTAGTAGACAAGGTAAGTGTGGTGTAGTGGTGACTATGTTTGTGTGCTATATTGAGGACGGTGAGTGTACTGCATTGGAGACACTGAGAGTGCTGTTGTGGGGACGATGTTTTTGCTGTAGCGCGTACGTTGAATGTGCTGTAGTGGAGACGGTGAGTGGGCCATACTGGAGACGTTGTGTTGTAGTGGACACGGTGAGTGTGTTACAGTTGGGACAGTTTGTTTGCTTTAGTGGGGACGGTGAGTGTGCTCTAGTGGGAACGGAGTGTGTGTGTGCGTTGTCTTGAGAATCGTGAGTTTGCTGTATTGGAGACGGTGAGTATGCAATAGTGGAGACGGTTAGTGTCTTGTAGTGGACACAGTGTTTTTTGCTGCAGTGGGGAAGGTTTGAGACCTGTATTGGAGAGTTTGAGTGTGCTATATTGGAGATGGTGATTCTGCTCTAGCGGGGACGGGTGTACTGTAGTGGAGACGGTGAGTGTGCTGTAGTTGTGACGATGAGTTCGCTATTGTAGGGACTGTGAGTGCGCTGTACTGGAGACGTTGAGTTTGCCGTAGCGGGAACGGTGAGTGTACTTTAGTGGAGAAGGTGAGTGTGCTCTACTGGAGACGGTGACTGTGCTGTAGTGGACGATATGAGTGTCATGTAGTAGGGACGGTGTGTGTTTGTTTCTAGTGGGAACAGTAAATCTGCGCTAGTGGTGACAGAGTGTGCGTTAATGGAAAAGGTGAGTGTACTATAGAAGGGACTGTGTTTGCGCTGTAGTGGAGACGGTGAGTGTTCTGTAGTGGAAACGGTGAGGCTGCTGTAGTGGGGATGATGAAACTGCTCTAGTGGACACGGTGAGTCTGATTCAGTGGGGACAGTGTATATGATTAAGTGGGGAGTGTGTGTGTGCTGTTATGGGGACGTTGGATGTGGTGCATTGGGGACAATAAGTGTGCTGTAGTAAGTATAGTGTAGTGGTGAAGGTTTTTCTGTGCTGTAGTGGCGACGGTGAGTGTGACGTATTGCAGACCGAGAGTGTGCTGTAATGTGGAAGCTGTATCGGTACTGTAGTGGAGACTGTGAGTTTACTGTGGTGGGGACAGTGTGTTTTGCTGTAGTTGGGACGTTGAAATTTCTGTAGTGGAAACGTTGCATTTTCTATAGTGGGGACGGTGAGTTTGGCGTAGTAGAGACGGTGAGTACGCTGTAGAGGAGGCAATTGTGCTGCAGTGTGGAAGGTGTTTGTGCTGTTGTGGAAACGGCCAGCGTGTTGTAGTGGGGACGATGAGTGTGTTGTAGTGGGGACGGTATGTATGTGTTGCATTGAGAATCATGACTGTTCTGTATCGGAGATAGTGAGTGTGCAACAATAAAGACGCAGAGTTTACTGTAATGGGATAATTTGTTTGCCGTAACGGGGACGGTAAGTGCGCTGCATTGGAAACAGTGAGAAGTCTGTAGTACGGACGGTGTTTTTCCTGTTGTGGGGACGGTAAGTGTGCTGTAATGGAGACGGTGTGTTAGCTGTAGTAGAGACGGTGAGTGTGATGTGATGGGGACAGTTTGTTTGCTGTAGTGGTGACGGTGAGTGTACTGAATTGGAGACGATGAGTGTACTATAGTGGGGACAGTCTGCTTGCTGTAGTGGAGAGGTTGAGTGTGCTGCATTGGAGATTGTGAGGGTGTTATATCAGGGACCGTGTGTTCTGTTGTGGGAAAATTTAGTGTGCTATAGTGGATACGATGAGTGTGCTGTAGTGGTGACGGTGAGTGTGTCTTATTGGCGACGGTGAGCGTGCTCTATTAGACAAAGTGAGTTTGCTGTACTGGAGACGTTGAGTTTGCTGTATTGGACGTGGTGAGTGCCATGTAGTAGGGACGGTGTGTGTATATGCTGTAGTGGGGACGGTGAGTGTGCTCTAGTAAAGACAGAGAGTGTGCTGTAGTGGAGACAGTGAGTGTGATGTAGTGAGGACGGTGAGTATGCTGTAGTAAAGACAGTGAGTGTGATATATTGGAGAGGGCGAGTGTGTTGTTGTGGAAACGGTAAGTGTGTTGCAGTGGGGACGATTTGTGTGTGCTGGAGTAACGACGGTAAGTGTGCTGTAGTTCAGACAGTGTTATGTGCTGAAATGAAGACGGTGAGTGTGGTATAGTAAGGACTGTGTTTGTGCTGTAGTGAGGACGGTGATTGTTCTGTAGTGGAGAAGGTGATTGTGCTGTAAGGGATACGATGAGTGTGCTGTAGTGGTGACGGTGTGTTTTTCTGCTGTAGTGGCAACGGTGAGTGTGGTGTATTACAGACGGTGAGTGTGCTGTAGTAGAGCCATCGAGTGTGCTGTAATGGAAACTGTGTGTATTTACTGTAATGGAAAAGGTGAGTGTGCTGTGGTGGGGATGTGGTGTGTGTATGCTGTAGCAGAAACGTTGAATTGTTTTTTGTGGAAACGGTGTGTGTGCTGCAATGTGGACGGTGAGTCTGCTGTAGTAAAGATTGTGGGTGTGCTTTAGTGCAGACGGTGAGTGTGTTGTAGTGGGGAAAATGTTTGTTCTATTGTGGAAACGCTGAGTATTTTGTATTGGGAACTTTGAGTGTGCTGTAGTGGGGACGTTGTGTATGTGTTGCATTGAGAATCGTAAATGTGTTGTATTAAAGAAAGTGTGTGTGCAATAGTTGAGACAGTGAGTGTTTTGCAGAGGGGACAGTTTGCTTGCTGTAGTGGGGAAGGGAAATATGCTGTATTGGAAACAGTGAGAGTGCTGTAGTAGGTACGACGTTTTTGTTGTAGTAGGGACGGTGAGTTTGTTGTAGTGGAGACGGCGAGTGTGCTGTATTAGAGACGGTGAGTGTGTTGTAGTGGTCCCGGTGAGTGTGTTGCAGTGGTCCCGGCGAGTATGCTGTAGTTGGGACAGTTTGTTTACTGCAGTTGGGACGGTGAGTGTGCTCTAATGGGGACGGTGTGTGTGTGTGTGTGTGTGTCTGTGTGTGTTGTCTTGAGAATCATGAGTATGTTGTACTGAAGACGTTGAGTATGCAATAATGGAGACGGTGAGTGTGCTGTAGTGGAGACAGTTACAGTGCTGTAGTGGGGACGATGTTTTAGCTGTAGTGGTGACGGTGATTGTACTCTTATGGATACGGTGAGTGTGCCGTATTGGAAAAGTGAGTACACATGTTGTATCTGGGACTTCGAGTGTGTTGTCGTGGGGGACCGTGTTTTTCCTCTAATGGAGACGGTGTGGGAGCTTTAGCAGAGACGGTGAGTATGGTGTAGAGGATCCAGTTTGTTTGCTGTAGTATGGACGGTGAATTTGCTGTATTGAAGACAGTAAGAGTGCTCTTATGGAGACGATGTTTTTGCTCTAGTGGGGACGGCTAGTGTGCTGTAGTGGAGACGGCGAGTGTGCTGTAGTGGGGACAGTGAGGGTGCTCTAGTGGGGAGGGTGTGTGTGTGTGTGTGTTTGTGTGTGTGTGTGTATTGTCTTGATAATCTTGTGTTTGCTGTATTGGAGGCGGTGAGTATGCAGTAGTGGAGACGGCAGGTGTGCTGTTGCAGAAACGGTGTTTTTCCTGTTGTGCTGACGGTGTGTGACCCGTAGTGGAGAGGTTGATTGTGCTGTATTGGAGATGGTGAATGTGCTGTAGCGGAGACGGTGTGTTCTGTTGTGGGAACATTGAGTGTCCTATGTGGAGTAGGCGAGTGTGCTGTATTGAAAAGAAGATGTGTGCGTTGTATTGGGGACGGTTTTTGTGCTACAATGTAGACGGTGAGTTTGATGTTGTGGAAATAGTAAGTATGCTCTATAGGAGATGGTGAGTGTGCTGCACTGGAGACGGTGTGTGTGTGCTATATTGGAGACGTTGAGTTTCTGTAGTTGACACTTTGAGTTTGCTCTAGTGGAGACGGTGAGTGTGCTGTACTTGGGACGGTGATTTTGTTATAGTGGGGACGGTGAGTGTGCTGCAGTGGAGACAGAGAGTGTGCTGTGGTGGGGATGGTGAGCTTTCTGTAGTTGACAAGGTAGGTCTGATGTACTGGGGACGGTGAATGTGATATCGTTGGGAGTGTGTGTGTGCTGTAGTGGGGACGGTGGGTGTGGTGTATTGGGGACAGTGAATGTGCTGTCATAGACAACGTATGTTTGGTGTAGCGAAGACGGTGAGTGTGCTGTAGGAGGGACGGTGAGTGTGCTGCAGTGGAGACGGTGAATGTGCCTTAGCGGGGACGGTGAGTGCACTCTATTGGAGACGGTGAGTGTGTTGCAGAGCAGACGGTAATTGTGCTGCAGTACACGACGTGAGTGCCACGTATTAGGGACGGTGTGTGTTTGTGCTATAGTTTGGATGGTGAGTGTGCTCTAGTGGAGACAGAGTGTGTGCTGTAGTAGACAAGGTAAGTGTGGTGTAGAGTTGACGGTGCTTGTGTGCTGTAGTGGGAGGATGAATGTGGTGTAATAGAGACAGTGAGTGTATTGTAATGGAGACGGAGAGTGTGCTGTACTGGGGACGGTATGTGTGTGCTGCAGTGCTGACGTTGAATTTTCTGTAGAGGAAATGGTGTGTGTGCTGTAGTGGGGACAGTGAGTTTGCTGTAGTAGAGACGGTGAGTGTGCAGTAGCGGATGCGATTGTGCTGTAGTGGGGACGGTGTTTTTGCTTTTGTAGAAACGTTGTGTTGTAGTGGGGAGGGTGAGTGTGCTGAAGTGGGTACGGACTGTATGTGTTGTATTGAGAATCGCGACTGTGCTGTATTGGAGACGGTGATTGTGCAATAGCGGAGACGGTGAGTGTGTTGTAGGGGGGTATAGTTTGTTTGCTTTAATGGAGACGGTGAATGTGCTGCATCAGAGACAGTGAGAGAGCAGTAGTTGAGACGATGGATTTGCTGTTGTTGGTGCAGTTAGTGTGCTGTGATGGAGACGGAGAATTTGTTGTATTGGAGACGGTGAGTGTGTTGTAGTGGTAACGGCATGAGTGTGTGTTGTCTTGAGAATCGTGAGTTTGCTTTATTGGAGACGGTGAGTATGCATTAGTTGAGACGATGAGTGTGCTGTAGTGGGAACACTGTTTTTGTTGCAATGGGGATGGTTTGTGACCTGTATTGGAGAGGTTGAGTGTTTTATAGTGGAGAAGGCGAGTGTGCTGTAAAGGAGATGGTGAGTGTATTGTAGTTGGGACGGCGAGTTTAATGTAGCAGGGGCAACGTTTTTCCTTTTGTAGGAACGATGTAGGAGCTGTATTATAGACATTGAGTGTTCTGTAATGGGGACAATTTGTTTGCTGTATTGGGAACAGTGAATGTGCTGTAACTGAGACGGTGAGTGTGCTCTTCTGGGGACAATTTGTTTGCTGTATTAGGGGACGGTGTGTGCGGGTGTTCTTTTGAGAATCGTGAGTTTGCTGTATTGGGGACGGTAAGTATGCAGTAATGGAGATCGTGAGCATCTTGAGATAGACACAGTGTTTTTGCTGGTTTGGACGGTTTTTGAACTGTACTGGAGAGTTTGAGTGTGCTATATTGGAAATAGTGATTCTGCTCTAGCGGGGACGGGTGTACTGTAATGGGGACATTGAGTGTGCTGTAGCAGAGACGGTGAGTGTGCTGCAGTTGTGACGGTGAGTTTGCTGTAGTGGAGACTGTGAGTGCGCTGTACTGGAGACGTTGAAAGTGCTGTAGTGGACCATGTGAGTGTCATGTAGTAGGGACGGTGTGTTCTTTTCTTTTTAACGGGGACAGTAAGTTTGTTCTAGTGGTGACAGAGAGTGTACTGTAATGGAAAAGATGAGTGTGCTATAGTAGGGACGGTGTTTGTGCTGTAGTTGGGACGGCGAGTGTTCTGTAGTGGAGACGGTGTGGGTGCTGTAGTAGGAAGGGGAAGATGCTGTAGAGGACACGGTGAGTCGGATGCAGTGGGGACGTTGTGTGGGTACTGTAGTGGAGACTTTAAGTGGTCTGTGGTGGGGACAGTATGTGTGTGTTGTGTGTGCTGTAGTGGGGACGTTGAAATTTCTGTAGTGGAAACGGTGTATGTTCAATAATGGGGACGGTGAGTTTGCTGTAGTAGAGACGGTGAGTATGGTATAGTGGAGGTGAATGTGTTGTAGTGGGGAAGGTTTTTTTGCTGTTATGGAAAAGGTGAGTGTGTTGTAGTGTGGACGATCTGTGTGCTGTAGTGGGTACGGTGAGGGTGCAATAGTGTAGACGTTGAGTATGTTTTATTGGGGATAGTTTGTTTGCTGTAACGAGGACGGTAATTGAGCTGCATTGGATACAGTGAGAGTTTTGTAGTAGGGACGATGTTTTTCCTGTAGTTGGGACGGTGAATTTGCTCTAATGGAGACGTTGAGTGTGTTGTAGTGGGGACGGCGAATTTGTTGTAGTGATGACGGTGTTTTTCTTTGAGTGGGGACGGTGTTTGAGCTGTAATAGAGACGATGAGTGTGCTCTATTGAAGAACGTGAGTGTGCTGTAGTGGGAATGGTGAGTGTGGTGTGGTGGGGTCTGTCTCTTTGTTCTACATTAGAGACATTGAGTCTGATGTTTTTGGCACAATGAGGGTGCTGTAATGGATACGATGAGTGTCCTGTAGTGGGGACTGTGATTGTGCTGTAGTGATGACGGTAAGTATGCCGTAGCGGGGCCGATGAATGCACTCTAGTGGAGACGGTGAGTGTGCTATAGTGGAGACAGGGAGTTTGATGGAGTGAGGAAAGTGAGTGTGCTGTAGTGGAGACGGTGAGTGTGTCTTATTTAGAGGGTGAGTGGGCTCTATTGGAGAAGGTGAGTTTCCTGTAGTGGAGACGTTGAATATGCTGTATTGGACGTGGTGAGTGCCATGTAGTAGGGACGGTGCGTGTATATCCTATAGTGGGGACGGTGAGTGTGCTCTAGTGGAGACAGAGAGTGTGCTCTAGTGGAGACTTTGTTTTTGCTGTAGTGGGGACGATTTATGACCAGTAGTGGAGAGGTTGAGTGTGCTTTAGTGGGGACGGTGTGTTCTGTAGTTGGGACATTGAGTGTGTTGTAGAGGAGATGGTAAGTGTGCTGTATTTGGAGAAGCTGAGTTTCTGTAGTGGGAATGATGAAGTTGCTGTAGTAGACACGGTGAGTCTGATATAGAGGGAACGGTGAATGTGATGTAGTGGGGAGTATGTGTGTGTGTGCTGTAGTGGGGACTTTGTGTGTGCTGTACTGCGGACAGCAATTGTGCTGTAGCAGACAAGGTAAGTGTCGTGTGGTGGTGACGGTGTTTTTGCTGTAGTGGCGACGCTGAGTGTGGTGTAGTAGAGACGTTACGTGTGCTGTGATGGAAACGGAGAGTGTGCCGTAACGGGTATGGTTTGTATGTACTCAGTTGGAGAAGGTGAGTGTGCTGTGTTGGGGACGGTGAGAGTGTGTGCTGTAGAGAGGACGTAGATTTTCTGTAGTGGAAACGGTGTTTATGCTGTAGTGGGGACGGTGAGTTTGCTCTAGTAGAGATGTGAGTGTGCTGTACTGGAGTCGGTGAGTGTGCTGTAGTGGGGAAAATGTTTGTGTTGCTGTGGAAACGGTTTGTGTTATAGTGGTAACGGTGAATTTGCTGCAGTGGTGACGGTGTGTATGAGTTGCATTTAGAATAGTGAGTGTACTGTATTGGAGACAGTGAGTTTGCAAAAGTGAGGACGATGAGTGTGTTGTAGTGGGGACATTTTGTTTGCTGCAATAGGGACGGTGAGTGTGCTGTAATGGAGACGGTGTGTGCTGTTTTGAAGACGGTGAGTGTGTTGTAGTGGGTAAGAGGAGTGTGTTGTAGTGGGAACGGTGTGGGAGCTGTAGTAGAGACGGTGAGTGGACTGTACTAGGAATAGTTTGTTTGTTGTAGTTGGAACGATGAGTGTGCTTTAGTGGGGAAGGGGTGTGTGTGTGTGTGTGTGTGTTGTGTGTGTGTGTGTGTGTGTGTGTGTGTGTGTGTGTGTGTGTGTGGGTGTGTGTGTGTTTTTGTGTGGGTGTGTGTGTGTGTGTGTGTGTGTGTGTGTGTGTGTGTGTGTGTGTGTGTGTGTGTGTGTGTGTGTGTGT